>NW_023612707.1:0-64295 GCF_013339725.1 Rhipicephalus microplus | reverse complement strand
TTGTGTTAAAAATAATAAAGGAAGCTTGTATTTAGCTAGGAAAACTTGGTTAATAAGTTATTCGTAGAACCGCTCAAAACCGAACATCACAACGCACAGCTGATCAATTCACTCGCGATTTGTAGATTTTTTCGCTTGCTACTCTCGCTCTGTCTCTGGCTCTTCCCGCGCTTTTTCGCTCTGCTTTTCCGACCACAGGTCCGACAACGCATAGGCGTATGCTGATACGAACACGCACACAACACACAAACACACACGCGCTCGTGCACTTGTGGTTCCACGAAGTCAAAGGGTGCCGTCTTTTGCTTCAACCATGGCCTTCGAGTTGCCAACCGCGTGACGCCGTGCTCCCGCCATCTCGAAGGTTATGCTTCGCCATTCGTCGAAACAGTGTCGAACGTTCTACAGGCCACGAATGTGCAGTGTCGTGTTTCCACACTCTTGCGTTGCCTACAATAGCCTGCAACCTGAAGCAGGACAGCCTTGCTGGGACCCATTCACCTAGTCCAGAGACTCAACCCCTCACCGCTCCGGTGCAACAATTCAACCGGCGCCGCCTAGGCCTCAGTCCGGAGTCCGCACCTGTTCCACTTCTTCCATGCATGGCAGCTCTATACAACATCCGCAGTTATCCTTCCACAACATATAGTTGTTCCCTCGCAGGTGCCTCTTGAACATCCTCGCGTTCCTCACATTTTCTGTGGGGAAGACTATGAGAATGTCGAGGACTGGCTCGAACAGTTCGAAGAGTCACTGTATCCAATAACTGGAGCGAACAGAAATTGGTCCGTGCACATTTTTACGTACAATCCAAATGGTGTACGAATAGCTGTTTATTGGGGCTAACTTGTACCCGAAAAGTAAAGGAAAATGTAGCGGCGTTTCTAACAGGCGATCAGCAAAAGCGGATCAATCTTCGAGAAACCCTCAAGTGGTGCACCACTTCTTTTTCATCAAAATCCCGTGCTGAGGAGGCGCACGCCGTCACGGCCTTTTCTTGTTTCATCATCAAGCCGCTGGTCTCTTGGGGGGCACACGAACTAGCGCGCGTAGTTTGAATACTGCGTTTGCCTTGCGTCATTATCTCTCCTCCAAAAACGCATCGTCCCGATGTGTAAAAGCAGTGTTGCTGAGATGGTCTGATAGCGTGGTTTCCATTGGAGAAATAGGTATTCCTCATGACCGGGTGTGTATAGTTAGATGTTCATTGCCTGTCATAGTATGGCTTCATTCTGACTACATGCACGATTTCTGTGCTCCTTCGACATCTTGATGAGCTCACTTGTCCTCCCGGTGACACCTCGTAGTTCAAGGAGCTGACGTGACGAATGACTAGGTAAGGGCCAAAATAGCGGCGCATGAGCATTTCGGAAAAGCCAGGCATCTGCACGGGAATCCAAATCCAAACTCTGTCGTCCTGGTGCGTAGTCGACTCCTCTCCGATGAAGGTTGTAACGGTTTGCGTCCACGCGTTGTTGTTGTTTTATGTTATGTCGCACCAACTTCCGTGCTTATTCGGCTAGCTGAATGAATTCGCTGATGTCTGGCTTGTGCATCTGTATTGTTACCTACATGCAGCATTGCATATAATGGTGTGGTAACTATTCGAACATAGACTAGCTGGATGGCGTCACTTTAGTAGTCTCCTGCACAGCAGTATTGTAAGCGAAAGTGGCGTACGGCAGTATCTTGTCCCACGTACGGTGCTCCAAGTCAACGTAAATGGACAACATATCCGTTAGAGTTCTGTTGAGTCGCTCGGTTAGCCCATTCGTTTGAGGGTGGTAAGCCGTTGTTTTCCTATGACATGTGTGGGTAAGCGTTTTAATGGACTGCGTCAGATTGGCTGTGAATGCAGTTCCTCGATCCGTGATAACCACCTCTGGGGCATCATGCCGTAGTACAATGTTAGTGACGAAAAAATCAGCGACTTCTATAGCCGTGCCCCTAGTGAGAGAGGCTGTCTCAGCATACCGGGTAAAGTAGTCTGTCGCCACTACTATCCATCGGTTGCCCATTGATGACGTAGGAAATGGACCAAGTAGATCGATTCATACTTGTTCAAATGGAGATTCAGGTGGTTCGATTGGTTGGAGAAATCCTTCAGGTTTCAATGGAGGCGTTTTGCGTCTCTGGAAATCTCGCCATGTCCTTACATAATGCTGTACAGCATCCAGTAACTTTGGCCAGTAGTACTTGGTGCGGGTGCGAGCCAATGTTCTACTCACTCCGAGGTGTCCTGCTGCTGGGTCATCGTGGCAGGCTTCTAGCATTTTGGGTCGCAAGGCCGAAGGAATGACGAGTAGGAATTTCTCCCTGCTGTGCTCGAAGTTTCTCTTGTATAAAACGTTGTTTCTCATCAAGTACGAGGACAATCCCCGGACGAAAACTCGAGGAACACGTCCGGGTTACGCTTCCAGATGCTTGATCAGTTTAAGCAACTCCGCGTCAGATCGTTGATATTCAGTCATGTCTGCGGTGCTGACGGCCCCAAGAAACGGGAAGTCGTCTCCATCTTCCACAGGTGCAGGTTCCATTGGTGCGCGTGACAGGCAATAAGCATCGCTGTGCATGAGACCCGACTTGTATACGACTGTTATGTCGTATTTTTGCAACCTGAGGCTTTATCTAGCAAGTCGCCCAGAAGGGTCCTTTAGGCCTGCGACCCAGCACAGCGAGTGATGGTCGCTCACTGCTCAAAATGGTCTACCATATAAGTACGGTCGGAATTTCTTTATGGCCCATATTATCGCCAGACATTGTGTTTCCGTCGCCGAATAATTTATTTCAGCTCTCGAAAGAGTGCGACTAGCATATGTGACCACTCTTTCCTCTCTGTTTTGCAGCTGCACAAGGACGGCGCCTAGTCCCAAATTGCTTGCGTCCGTGTGAATCTCTGTTTCGGCTTCTTCGTGGAAATGTGCTAGGACGGGGGTGTTTAGGAGTCGCTGTCGTAGCTCATTGAACGCGTCTTCTTGCTCGCTTGTCCAGGTTACAGGCGTGTCTTCTTTCGTCAGTCGGGTTAGTGGTTCCGCAATCTTCGAAAAATCTTTGTTGAATCTTCTGTAATAGGCACAAAGTCCTAAAAGTCGTCTCACCGCCCGTTTTATCTGTCGGTCTAGGAAACTTTTCTACAGCTGCTGTCTTTTCGAGGTCAGGTCAAATGCCTTCAGAGCTAACCACATGACCGAGGAAAAGCAGTTCATGAAATCCAAAATGGCACTTTTGGGGTTTTATCGTCAGCCCTGTGGAACTAATCGCTTCGAGCACAGTCCATAGTCGTTCCACTTGCTGATCGAAGGTGGCCGAAAAGATCACGACGTCATCGAGATAAAAAAGGCAGGACTGCCATTTTAACCCGGACAGCACGGTATCCATCATCCACTGAAATGTGGTGGGTGCGGAACACAGGCCGAATAGGAGTACCTTGAACTCGTATAACCCATCTGTGGTCACGAAAGAAGTTTTCTCGCGATCTCTTTCGTCCACCTCTATCTGCCATTATCCACTCTTGAGGTCTAGAGAGGAGAAGAATTTCGCGTCTCGTAGTCTGTCAAGGGTGTCATCAATCCTTGGAAGGGGATAGACATAGCGCTTTGTGACGACGTTCGATTTTCGGTAGTCAACCGAAAATTGATTTTCGGCATTTCGAGCTATTTTGCGCATTTTGATTGGTATACTGGAGGGAGAGACAGCTTGTCTTGAACACCACTGGACATTGCACTTGGCGTTTGTATGTTCAGAATATTTACGCCTACTATTTCAGTTTTATCTGACTTCATTGCTATTTAGGTACGTTTTTTGTGAACTTATAATTCAGTTGCTAATACCCCGTCATTCTGTGTCCTAATTATTTTTTCTTCTGTGCAGTGTATTTCGAGCCACCCTCAGTAAGGATAATTCACGTAGGTGCTGAACGCTTTCCGAGTGCAACGGAGGATGATTGATACAGCAACGGACGGGAAAAGTTCGTCTTTGAAATGCATAAAAATTCTTATGACCAATTGATGGTCGATCCCCCCGAATGAGTATGAGCCATAGTGTACGGCATCATCACCATCATTATCAATTCGTATTAGGTGAAGCAATAGGGACTGTGTGAGTTTTATACTTTGCAAGGGGGCGCGCAAGTATAACGCGTCTCGCAGCGATTCCTCAGTGTTACACTCATATGCGATTTCGTCGTGGCGTGTAGGTACCTATTTCTGCCCCTGCCATCGAGTAGGCAAGGTCAGAATAAGCCTCGTCCATGTTTATCATATACCCCAATCAAAACAGGACGCGCTGCAACAGTTTTAAATTATTCTATTCTTTCTTTTGCAAAAACTTGTACTCCTTAGCGTGCGTAATGCCACTTTGGCGGGGTAGGGATTCGCACTCCCGTGACGTCACGAGAGATTAGTGACGTGTTCGTGAGGTCCAAAAGTCCCGTAGAAAAGCGGAGGAATAATGTCGTAAGGAATACTAGATCAAAAATGTTTTCTTTAATTTGTTCAAATGAGTTGTACATAAGTACACCACTGTATATATATATATATATATATATATATATAGATAGATAGGTTGGCTTGAGCGGATTAGCGACCGGGGTCCGGCCTTCCCTGATGAAGGCCGGACCCCGGCCGAAACGTAGGAGCAATAAAAGTTTTCGCACGTTTGTCCGCTCAAGCCAATTATATATAAATATATATATATATATATATATATATATGTCATGATAACATGGGCCATAACTGTGTCATTCGATTGGCATGGTACAAAAGGAGAACAGGTTTGGTTCCACAATATTTGTAATGATCACGAAGCGCTTGTGAAGAATTTTCAGCACCAATGTAGCAAAACAAATCTACGTATTCTTGAACTACGACAAATATCAGCTTACAGACACAAAGCCTTGTGCGCGTTATCTATACTTAAAGAAACGTCTACCATAGGAATGGTCGATTCAACCGATCACAATTTTGGTGGATTATGGTACTCGAAATATTGGTGGCACATGGCACAATTTGGCACATGGTAGATGATGGAGTGCCAGCAAAGCTGGGGCGCGAAACGGCGTCGGAATTTACGTGACAGGCTGTCACTAAAAATAAATAAAATGTAACTTTATAGATATTGATAATAAATGCACCAGTAAATAAACGTGACCACAAGGATTAGAACGTTGAGCCTTCGGAATGCCTACTGAACACAAGAACCACTGCGCCATACTGACTTCTCTATCTGTAATGGGTCATGCTGACATATGAAAGTTTCCTGTAAAATAACTAAGCTTACCAACTGAGTGTTCAACTTCAATTTTGCATATCTCGTACTCGATAGAGGTGCGATTTGTGCCTGTTACTAAAATTGGCTCAATTATGAAACACAAACACTTGTTGCTTGTAACGATTGCCACTGTGATAATGACAACAGCGCTATGTTCTTGTTACACTTCACAATCGCAAGAAATACATTCAAGTGGACGGAGGAACAGGCATAGTTTATCGGTGGTTACTCTCAAGTTTAATATACCTTTTTCGCTCGTTCCATAGGACGACATCTGCTCAGACTTTATGACGCCTCTAGGCTCATTCTGTAGATACGCCCACACAATTGATTGAGTATTGCGATGCTTTTCTCGCAACCTATAGCGCAGTCGTGCCATCGCACTGCTGTACCTGTATTTTAAGCAACAACTACATAAAGGCTTGGACAAAATATTGCCGTGCAGCGGGGAAAATTATGCCATTATATTGATTCAGTAAGCATACGAATTGACTAAGACTGTGTTATCGCATAAGAGCCAGAGACGTGCGGGCGAGTGCGACCAACGGCTGTCGGTGAGCGATGACGTACCTTTGCTGGAAATGCTGGTACTACGTCACATCAACGTTCGTCGCTTCTTGAGCGTACAGCGTACTCAATAAAAAAAGGGTTCATTTAGAAAAACTGATGCCACGGCTGTGCTGTATTGTTAATATTGCTCACCGTAATTGTGTATTGTGAAACACAGAAGCGCCAGTAGCACTTGTACGGGCTCGGTCGGTAGGCCTAGCCTTTGGTGAAAATCAGGTTCGTGGAACAAAAGGGTGGAATTCGCACTCGTTGGGGCTCGTCTCGACGCATATTGAAGGTACAAGTAAATGCATTTCAGCGTCCCACGCATTTTGGTAACTCGAAAGTACGGCTCAAGTAATCGAGTTTGCAACAATTTTCAGAGTTGCATTTCTAGCGTGGTGGCCCCAAGTGACGACTGCATTCTGTTCTACCGTTGAAAGGGGCAATGTCAAAACTAGATCTCATATATTTCGTGAGAACTGCGTGACGATGCAGCACATTTACTGTCACAGCTCATAGCACTCATCTAGTTTTCTACACATCACAAGAAAAGAAGCGAATCAAACTAGTGTAAGTACGTGCACGAAATGTAAAAATTCGCGCCCGCATTCTGCGCTCTACAAAAAATTGAAGTTCTGTGGACTATCGCAGAAATAAAAAAAAAACGTGCTAGAAAGCGTAATGACACCTGTGTGTGTGTTTTTTTTATCGTAAACATACTGCCATCCGCTTTTTAATCATGCCACTATTATCTCCTAAGCTTTCATCATGCCACTGTTATCCAGCTTGTTCACCAAGCCTTCCACCAAGCACAATTTGCATCGCCACTATCAGCCGGCCTTTTCCCTTGTCCCCACCATTGGCTCGCCACCACCACCGCCATCTGCCATCATTTTTTCCACTTAAGCCGTCATGATGCATTATAACCACTACATCTTCCACCCAATTCAGTATTATTTCCACAATATCCAGTAATCTTTCTACCATATTCACCAACAATGACAGCATACACCAACCCTGGATTTTCAATAGGCGTTGTCTCAATATTTGAGCTGAGTGCTCCAATAATATAAGGCCAACTAGCCCCAATCCTACACTCTACTTCAATCCATAAAACCTTGAACTAGTCGACAGCGACTGGTTTGCCAAGAGAAAAAAAATCACAGCACATCCATGGGGGGGAATGATGATGAGTGGGCAAAGCTCCGGAGGGAATCACCGTTAAATTGTGAAACTTCCGTGTGATTCGACGATCGCTTATCATTTCTAGACGTGAGAAACGCTGTGTGTGTACTCCGTGCTGCTTGGGCCTCCCGCTTTCGTACGGTAGGATCTCGGTAGCGGTGTCGTGCAGCTCCACGGCGTGCCGACAGTGAACGAATTTTATTACAGTGCTCCCCCTAGCGTAGGTCGCTGCAATAAATCGAACCATTGCCTTCTACCAATGACACGTGCCATATGTGACATCATTCTTATTATAACATTGCGCATGTTTCGTTGTCAACTACAGGTGCCACCATCTAGCATTATAACATCTCGCATCTATTCATCAACTACAAGTACCGCCATCTAGTTTTATAACATCTCGCATCAACTACCGCCATCTAGTCAACACTGCAAGAACTAAGCTAGAAGCGGCTACGAACTACTACTACAGCTACATAGTTTAGAGGATCTACAGACCCCTGCCTTAAGAAGCTTCGCCCCTAAAAAAACACACAATACGAAAAACCTCTTAAGATGACCACCAGTTCCAAGAAAAAAAAAATTATTGCCTTTACGCACGAAATGTCATGAGTGGTTCAGAAGGCCGTTTTAGCACACCCTGTTTTTGCCTAAACATATACTTGTGGGATGCCTTGCGCTTCATTGTTGGTACTCCTGTTGTTGGTTTCATGTGTCTTCACGGTATAAATTACGGCACATAGATCAAGAAAAAGACCGAGTAGCAAAAATGCCAACTGCAGGTCATGAAAACTGATAATACCCAAGGGTGAAAGATAGCAAAAAAGGAGCGTTTTTTATTCTGAATAAACATGGTGTCAGTCAAACAAAACGGCAATTTTATTTCACGTTATCAATCAATAGCGAAGTAAATCGTTTTTAGGTTATATCAAAAAATAAATGTAAAAGATTGTACCGAGTGAAAGATCTTACAGAGTATGCGCGCTGATATTGTCGTTTTACAAAGTGTCGTAAACTCTAACTGATAACTCTCACTACCACTACATTTATACAGAAGCTGGTGCTGCATAGCAATACTTTTTCGTCAAAAAAAGAAATGTTCCATGAAGAGTAGTTCCAAGAAACATGACACTTTATTCCTGATGGCCACAGAGGTCATTGTCATACTGTGGAACCCGGACATCGCACGTCTCTTCGTAGTTGTCCAAACAGTGCCTAGGGACAGCATGTGCGACAGCAGGTTTGACCCACAGTAAGCAATCTGGAAGGTAAAAGCTATGTCACTTAATTATTACATGCGTAGTTCTACGTTCGGTAGGATATATCATAAAAGGTTAGCCGTTAAGCTAGAGCAGTGTGCATTTTGTGGTGTTTCATTTCACTTTTTAATCTTATACTTGAATGGTAAAAGCAGTGTATCATGGTTAGGAGAAGTGTGCTTCTTTTTTGCTCTAAATACCAGCTGCAGTTCCACAGAGTAGCATCCTGGGACCAATATGGTTAAGCATTTATGGAAACAATATAAGCAGGTTAGCTTGCGAAGAGATCGTTAACGCAGATGACACCGCTGTCCTTTTCTAGCCAACCGAACCTCACAAAATAACTCATTTGGCTAGCCCTGCATTACAAGCATTTTTAGAGTGGACTGCCATACAATGATTAAGATCTAAGGCCACTAGAAACGCAAGCTTGTTCATAACTAGTGATTGGAAAAGGTAGAACTTGCACAGGAATTCAAACATTTGACGTCATCTTTATTCAGCACATAAATTGGCACTCGCATGATGATCGCATGGCGAAATATTCGGAAGATGAGTGTGGGGTGTAACGAAAATTATGGCAGGTGCTTACATCCAGGGTTAATTGTTTCTTTATAGAATTGTCCTATTGTTCCCTTAGTGTGAAAGCATTGCGAAACCATTTTTTATGAATCAAGGGGCTTTGAACTTTTTTACATGTTGATCTCTCTAACTTGCCGCTTATTTTATTTATTTATTTATTTATTGATTGGCAACACACGAAAAGTTTGAATTGACCGAGGCATGAGGAGCGAAATAACTAAACGAAACACATAAATTATAAAAGACGATAAATAAACACACAAACACAAAGATTTCAGCTTCAACGTTGTACATTACGAAGTAATCAGGTCCATCAATTCCACTGAATCGATCGATAATAATTGCAGTGCGTTCCATTTGTTAATAGTGCGAGGAAAAAAAAAACACTCGAAGGTGTTCTTGTGTGATACAAAGTTTCGGATTCAAGGTGACGATGTCTACGTAGTCTTGTTGCTAACGGTCGTATGTATATAAACCCGATTTAAAAGGAAGGTCGTTGTTTTACAGGGGAAAACGAAATTTAGGCCTGCATATGTTATGTCGTAATTGAAGTTTGCTTACCATGAGTATCAATGCGAGCTGTTTTTGAGTGTGCTACGGAATCTAGAAAAAAAAATAAATCCAAAAGCCTTTCACCATTTCAAGTGTCTAAATGTTGTGGTTTGTGTGAGGATCCGAGATAGGTCAAGCGTATTCTAACTTAGACATAGTTAGTGCTTTGTATGAATGAACTTTGGTTTCCGGGAAAAGAATACGAGGTTTGCGAGAAGGACCACATATGTTACTAATAAGAGGTTAGTTGCGGGCACTCCAAGATATTTAAAATATTTCACCTCAACCAGGGGATTCGTTGGAATACCGTTAAAAACAACTGGCTACGTATTTCTTTGTTGTATCTTTGTATCGTTTTTTAGCTTCATTAAACTTCATGTCTCCTTGTTTAGACCATGAATGAATGTATGGGCGTTAGTTTTTTAAAAGTTTCTGGTCTACAACCTGAATACACAATACGCAGTAATCTGCGAATGTTTGAATTTCAACTGTCCTTTTGATAACGTGAATGATGTCATAAATAAAAATCAAGAACAGAAGCAGTCCCCGTACATCACCTTGCGGCACCACCGAAGTGACTGGCAAACGACATGAGTGATGACCATTAACGGAAAGCGATTGAGTACGTTTGTCAAAGTCAGCAGAGATACAAATAATGTTGATAGAGAGCAGACCGATATATTTTACTTTACAAAGTAACTTTTCATGTGAAACAAAGTTGAAAGCTTTCTGAAAATAAAAAAAATCCACAGTTTGACGAGGTTTGTCAAGAAGGCTTGCGAAACTATGAACTACTTTGTGTGACCTTGGAAAAGCCCTTTCTCAACACCCCCCCCCCCCCAAAAAAAAAAGGAAGAGCTATGTTGGAAGTCGAAACGGAATCAAAATAAAGAAAACAAACACTGAAAAAGAAACAGATACGAGAACAAGAAAGAAAGAGAAACCCGATAAGATACAAGGAACGCTGCCCTGCTTGCACCTGCTTCAGACTTGACACCACTAGGGCAAAAGTGGACTAATTTTTAACGCGTTTCCCTGAACAAAATTAATGTGAATGTGGGGCAAGCACCGATTGATTATAGAGTAACAAATAAACTTGGACGCAAACACATCCCTATATTCACTTTACACACACAAGCTTTTGCCAAACATCTCACTTTACGATCGTCGTGTGTTTGCTAAACCATGTGCTGGTTAAAAATTACACCCAATGTCTTAACGTTCTGCACTGATTATACCTTTTCCGTTCACAAGTTTACACTGATTTCAAATTTGGACTACATGGCACACCGCAACCACATCATACGCCGACAAGCCGAGACCCTATGATTCTTCGCGACGTCATAGTGGTGTCACACTTTGTTCTTTGGCATGCTGTCGTAATGATGCATTAATGGAGGACTTCGTTATTAGAAATTAAGTTAGGATAGACCGTGACTTCAACACAGTGACGAGAAGAGATGCCGACAAGCCGGACCACTAAAGTGCTTTACACTAAATAGCAACTTATCTTGCAGTGTCGCCAGGCTGTCGCACCACCAAGCGGAATATATGGGCCTTCCCCCGAGGATGGTAAGTAGCCGACAGAATAGGAGCACCACCCAGTCGGTCCCTTGCTTGGCTGTGCTAGCCTCCACTAGCCTCCCCAAGTGTCTCTCCAGCACAACGCTGCGATGGGTGCCAGCGTCAACGTCGCCGCCAGTAAGCGTTAGCGCCCGCTGCTTCTCAACGGCACATGGTTACCTTTAGCGGCAGATGGCGCCATTTAGTCTTCGTCAAATGTTTTGACGTTAGACGTTAGGTCTCGTGCCCCAGCGGTGACGCTTCTCGCTAGCGGCCTACTACTACGTCAAATGTTTAGGCAGGCTCGACAAATGGTACCTGATGGTGCTGTTCAGTCCACAAATATATATGAACAAATATGAACAAATAAAGGCGGTTTCCGTGGGCGTACATCATAATGAACATACAATTATGCGTTGTGTAGCATTGTGAGTGTTCGATTTATTGTTCTTACTAAAACCGATTTGAGCGAAGGTACTGAAAACAGGACTGTTCAGAAAATACGCGGAAAAAAACGCATAATCTGATAGAACATTTCAATGCAGCAGCTTCATCATATATGTCTTATTTAGCGTTAATGGTGGAAATAACACTGCTCGCAAACAAGTGACAAAAGTTTTCTGAGGTCACAACTGCGAAGTAAGAAATCTAACCATTCAATACTGAATGCATTTAGATTGCACTATCAAAGCAAATATTTTTTTTTAATGCTGAAGCTAAAAAATGGTGGCTAAAGGTGTTCGAAACAATCGTGAGTTGACACGGTATCAACAGGAAAGTGTTGGCAATCCAAATAATATTTAACTAGAAATTGCTGAAAAATTTCTGAAAGAAAGCTTTACTATTACACAATTGAATGTCGTGGTTGTAAGGATGGTAAATATGAAGCGATATACATTGTGAATGGGCAATGATTTCATTGTATCGAGTTGAATATTGGTAAAGTTTCTGAAAAACTAAGCCTGAAACTTTACGACTTGCTGGAAGTAACACTAGAGGGATAGGTTTGTATTCCGTAAAATTGCTTTTATTGCATAATTAGACGTGAAATTAGTCATTTGGAACGAGTTATAAGAATAATACAGTTCGCACTTTAAGATATTCGTAACACCTAAGTTTTTAAAAAGTTAAATAGTTCTTAAAATACAAGTTCGGAACAGGAAACTAAATATAAATAATGATGTTTAGGTGTCACAAGTACTTACGGTCGTGGTTGTTGTATGGAACTATCATGACCATGCAAGTTTCGTAATCAGTGTAGTTGTAGTAGGCAGTGTAGGGGCGAGTCCGGTCTGAAAATCACACAATATGAAGAGAGGCAAGTTAACAAATAGAAAATTTGTTATTTTTGCATCCGTGAACATGCACACCCATATGCAAATGCATTGTTATGTTCCTGCGGCACCAAAACTAAACAGATGAAGAGGAGGACCTTCAATATTCTGAAATTTCCTAGGATTTTATAATGTCATTCAATCATTGGCTAATCTCCCACAGTGGGCGTGAGCCACATTGCAACGTGAACAAGAACAAGAAGGTGACCGTATCGCCACCGCTGCTCGGCTGCATATACAACTGTATCACCTCCTTCGAGTCTGTATCTTCCCGTATTATAATTGGTGGAGCGGTGAAATTCCCATCCTCGCCACGGAGCTCTGCAGCGAGCGTGCACTCGCGGCTTCGAACGTGGCATTTCAGGGACTCGACTAAAATCCCTACGGTCGTCACACCTCCTGTCATCCCTGCCAGCCCCCGACAGCAACAAATTTTGTCATGCTTCCTCTCTTGAAAGACCGTGGCGTCTTCTCGGGCCTCCAAGGTATGGACGTCGACCAATGGCTGCACCTGTATGAACATATCAGCGCCTGTTACAGGTGGGGCCCCACACTCATGTTTGCCATCGCCATATTTCCCCTCAGCGAAACCCCTGGTGTCTGGTTTGACAACCACGAACATGACATTACAAGCTGGGACAGCTTCAAGAAGCGGTTTGGTGTGCTTCATATTGTGTGCCTCGGTCATCGACAACAATCAAAGATTGAATTGTCAACTCGTCATCACTTACATCAAGAAGGTTCTGTCACTCTGCCACGAAGCCGCCGCCAACAATTCCGAGTCAAAAGATTTCGGTACATCCTCAAGGGTATTGTCGATAACGCGCTTAACTTGCTGGTACTAAATAAGATTTCGTCTTCTGGTGCCCTCAGTTCCATATGCCGCCGCCTGTAACACGTTAAAATCAGCTGCATCCCGCATCAGTACCTGCGCCTTCTAAATACTGTGGCTACATTATCCTGCCTCGCCACGTACCGTCCACCAGACACATGTGATAATTTAACACAACTCGTAAGGCGGGAACTTAAAACGATTGGTCCAGCTTCAGCGGCTTCAATGTCCTCTGAGCCCCCTCCTTCATTATCCTTGTGCCTAATTCATCCAGTTATACCGCTCAATATTGCCAGCATGGCAATTCGCTCTATTTTGACATCTCCCCGTACTGACTTACAACCGCAATTCACAATTGCACATCAATCCTCATGTGGCTCTCCATCAGCCTTCCACAATCTGTCCGCGTGAAGAGCACAGGACTACAGGTCCATATGCCTCTCCTGGCAGCGTATCAGCCACATTTCTTGCAATTGCACACATCGCTAGGTTCTTACTGCACAAACATTCCCTCGTACTTTACTGTTTATCCCGCTTGTCGTCATGAGACCAGCCCCGACCATTTTGCCCAGGAACCTGTGACATAACATCTATATTCGCGCTCTCCATCGCCCAACGTCGCCAGTCTCGTGCACCCGAGCCACACAAGCCGCAATCCTCCACCTTCCTGCAAAGTTCGCCGACGGTTACACAAAGCGTCGCAGCCCCCAGGCGGTGGGGCTGCAGCGCTTGGACTGGTGAAAAATGCTCTATAGATAATAACGACCAGACGGAACCATGTCGACGTACAATTCGACGGTGTGCATGTGTCTCCTTTTTCGACACTGGTCCTCTTTCTTTTTATGATCACTGATTTCCATCGCAAGCTCAGGAGAGTTCTCACACCTGTGACGATCGACTCAGTTCTTCTTCGTTGTCGATGGCAGAAAAGAATCTGTCTTCGGAATGCACTACGCTCATGTAAGCATCACTAATCACCACTAAGACGTTTGTTCGCCGTCCTTGAAAAGTGCCGCCGTGACATAATTTTAGGCCTCTACGTTTTGTCCACACCTCTGCACCATTGACTGTTAAGCCATCGCGCTGCATCTTCACTTGCCCATTACAGACCCTCCTACACCACAGCCGAGCGAGTCACCTGTGCATTGTCGGATATGAGCGTCTTCTGTCACAAACATTGACCTACGTCGAGTTCGTATCAGCACCAACAGATCCAGATGGCGACTTTTCACTGACACCTCTCACGAATGTCCTCAATAACTGCGGCGTCACGTTTCCACACACCGTTCTGTCAGTCCCAGGGAACTCCACGTGCTTTCTAGTAGTCAATTTTAGTTTGATACCTAAAGTGCGGCTACAAGGCATCTCAGCATTGCTTTCGGATAATTAACATCCCGTATCGTTGAAATTTTTCTTGGGATACCTCAACGCAAAAAGTTTAGTCTGTCTGTATTTCTGTTTGTGTGTCTATCAACCTAAACTAGAAAACTAGGCAAAAGTTCAACTGCTATTTTATCGCCCACCAAGCTTGATCTGATGTTTGCATTCATACTCGGGTCATGGTCGATCTAAAAGCAAATATTACGCATATCTGAAGAGCAATATCATCACGTTCATCTTTCTTAGCGTGTATATTTATACGAGAAAACACACTGATACGTAGTTCTTTAACCCACAATGTTTATTACGCTGGGCTGACAGTGTGCGGCTATGCAGAAAGGATCGGTAGGTCCCCATGCTTTGATAACACAATATGGTGCTGCCACTTACCCGTGGCTCTGTTCTCTACAAGTTCTTACCTCCGAGATGGTGGGAGCATGCCAAACGGCCCCTACAAAATACGGCTATGTGCAGATTCTATCGTTCTTTTTTTCATATAACTGCCAGATGGCGCTCATGTCTTATGAAGTGTCTGTAGGATCCCTTTCACCATTTTTTCGCCGCAGAACATTCAACAAACTTTTTATTCTCTCTCTCCAGACAGAAGGCTATCGTAGTTAGACGACATTTGCACTGAAATGCACAGGCTCGCGGCCATTTTTTTACTTTATAATACAACACTGTGGATGTTATAATGGTGGCTGCGCGTTCCGATCTTCAAGCTATGCGGCAGTTCAATACTTGCCCTGAGAGTACTGTTAGGTCAGTGATTGCTCCCAGTCATTGTGCGTCCAGTGTAACACGGCAGCACACTGACAAGCTACACCAAGCTCTGCAACCGTAGATGAATGTTTTCGATAGCAGCGGCCGTTCATTCGGGAAAGCAACTCGTGTGACCTACCACATCAACACTGGTGATCAGCTTTCTATTTATAGGCACCCATGTCGCTTGTCGGGGCTGAGTGCCAAATTATCCAAAGTGAGGTCAACTAAATCATCGCCAAGAACATCACTGAGTCATTCTTCAATCTTTGGGAATCCACTGTCATTTTTGTGTGCAAAAAACGTTGGCACATGGCGTTTCTTTCTCGATCTTCAAGACCTAAATAAAGTTTACCCTATTAAACGTTACTTCCGTTCCGGGTGCATAGAGGTGGACAATTTTGACTGTTAGAAGACGGCGTTTATCACTACTGATAGCCTATGTTATTTCTAGGTGATTGCCTTTGGCTTTTCTTTCTCAACCTCCAGCCACGTTTGAACGAGTGATGGATTTTATGCTCAGAGGCTTTCAATAGTGCACCTGTTTATAGTGCTAAGATGCCGTTTTTTGGTTCCTGACAACAAAAACTCATATAAAAACTCGCTTGTATGACATCTTAGACATCTTGAGTCACGCGTGTCCGCACCTTAACTCATCAAAATTTCACTTTGGCCACCATCAAAATACTACACTTGACCATTTAGTGCACGCTAACGAGCCTTCTCGGACTCTGTTCTTACTTCTCGTAATTTAGGCAAAATTTTGCAAACATTGCGAGACCTCTTATGAACCTCTTGCGAGACCTCTTACGAGGTCTCTTAAAAACAGAAACGGGACCCATGGTGCTTGATATCATCAGCCACACGTCCTTCACTTCGTGGTTCAGGAAGGTGTTCTATAACACCGAAATTTTCATCCGGCTCAGCCTGACCTTCTTAATGTCCTGCCTGAGTATTTACAGTGCAGCATGCTCACTGAACGTGACGATGCGCCCAGAGCTGGACAACTCGGCGTACCTCGGACGAATGATCTTATACAGCACCGTTTCTTCTGGCCAGATCTTGCTGGCCAGGTACGCCGATACGTCGTCACCTGTGAGTTGTGTCAATGTCGTAAAACTTCAAATATTTAACCAGCTGGCCATCTTCAATCAATTGACGTACCCACGAAATCATTTTATCGCGTTGGGTCAAGCCTGCTTGGTCATTTTCCTGTATTAACATCGGAATACAAATGAAAAGCCGAAGCTACAGATTTTGCTACACGCTACGCAATTATGCGTGTTCTACAGACAAGCTGTGCAACCTGGTTTACTGACTTTCTGTTACGGAATTTCAGATTATTTTACAGTGCCCCAAGAAAACTGCTCACACACTGCAACCACGCATTTATATCGCAAGTCGTCACCGACATCCTGCGTCCCTGTTTCAGTCTGCACAAACTGAGCAGTGCGTACTCCTCTCAAACCCATGGCCTCACAAAATGCTGTAATGGTACTCTCACGGATATGCTCACTATGTACGTTTACCCAGAACACTGAGACTTGGACCTCACCCTGCCCTACGAAACATTTGCGCTTAATTTGACACGTCATGGCACCGCAGGCCTGTTTCTGCGTATTGTACGGAACAGAGCAGCTTTTCTTTCATAATAACTCCCCAATCCCTTTCTCTTTCTCGCCTTTACCACTGGACAAACTCATCTCAGCTTATATCTCTTCCACCAGCGAGTATGCCGGTGACGCGATCGCGCGAGCCGATCATTCCCATGAGCTCGCCCACGCTCAGCTGATAGCATCTTGAATAAAACAACGTTGTGGGCACGATGCTTCATATCGAGGCGTCCGGTACCCTTGTGCTACTTTGGTCCCTTCATAATTGGATGGACCTATCTCAAAACAACTATTCTCTCGTTACACGGGACCTTACCAGTGACTTTGTCAAGTAACACCTGTTACCTACGAGATTGGCCCATCGATTTCTCATCATGCGCTCCGTCCAGTAACGTTGATCACATCACACGGCTCAACACTGCTTCTGAAACGCCCTTCAAAGCTGCGGGACGGTGCTGCCGCCTCCTAGGGTAGTGCTATGTGCCTGTGGCATCACGACGATTGGGCGAGAAGGAGGACGACAGAGGATAAACTGGCGCGAGCCGATCGCATATACAGCGCTGCTTGCTTGTATAAATACATCTGTACCTACTCCTCCTAGTTTATCTTTCCCGTAACAATACTGCCTCTACATCTGTAACAGTGCGACTAGAATAAAAATATATGTTCTTGCCGTATATAACGATGAAACACCTTGTCCTCTGGTTGTCTTCCTTGTTAACTCTTCTAGGCAGCTAAAGTGTAATATAACTATTGCTGCGCCCTTCTAGACCTTCATGCAGTTCAGATAAAAATACAAAACTAATAGTATTAAAAAAATATCTGTCACTTTTAGATTTTTTAGCTTTTTTTCTTTTCATTGCCATTTGAATTTATTGTCATTCAGCCTGAAGCGAACGTGTCCCTCAATCAATTTTCTTTCTTCTTGCAACCAGCCAATGCATTCTAGTGGTTAATAGTTATAAAACTCGACTGCCGACTCATAATACGCGGTATCAAATCCCGGTTACGGAGGCCACCTTTTTGGTGGAGTTAGAAATTCTTGAGGCCTGCGTTTTTACATTTAAAAGGAGGGTTTTATTTACAGACAAGCAAAGAAGTAAGCAGGAGCGATAGTGTGCTCTAGCCTGCTACTCTACACGGGGGCAGCGTAGTGGGGAAGAAAAAGAGTAATGTCTGGCAGTAAGGAGGTGAGTTGGCGAGTTGGCAGAGTTTTGTCCGTTAGCACCTCAAAATTTTCGGAACGCTGTGCTACTGCATCTCAGAATGATATCGTGGTTTCAAGACGTTAAACTACAGCAATTATTATTGTTGAAACGCCTTGGTCGTTTCAAAAGAAGTGACTTGAGGTATAGCAATAGCACAAACACATACACAAAAGGAGTAAAATATAGAGGCTACAATGTATCCCTAATGAAAACAAGCACGTTTTTCTTGTAAAAAAATATACACACATGGAAGACTTGTAATTAGTTGTTTCATGCAAACACAGCTACGTGGAACATGTTGATGGAATCAAAGAACGTAGTCAAGGAATCTGACTCACCGTTGTCAATACAGTAGGTTGTCTGGTCAGGAGCATTTCCTGCTTGAATGTCGAATGTGACGTTCCTCCTGGCAAAAGTATTAAATTATGAGTCTATGTTCCTTACCATTGTAACTAGCAGAAAATATAGGCCATAACAATGCAAGCTTACGCATTTATTTTTGATTTTCTGTTACAACAATACTCAACTCAGTTTACTCTTATCTGATGTACACCAAAAGGTATTTATTTATTGATTGATTCACTGTTTGTTTGTTTGTTTATTTTTATATCTGTTGCCCTAAATCGCCGAAGTACTACAGAGAGAAGCGTGTTACAACATGGAAAACACAAAACAGCAAACAAAACGTGCCACAATTTATACATGAACAAGACTAAGGCAAAACAACTTCTCTTTTCAGTAAAACAGAACAAAAGTTTTAACGTAAAAAAATTAAGGGCAAATAGAAAATAGTGAATGTGCTAAAGGTATACAATAGTAGCAAAATATGTAAAATTGATAAGAAGTGAAAAAAAGTCAAGAATTTGCTAGAAAAAGCAGGCATCTCGCCAGGTGTAGACAGAAAGTCGTGGAGAGGGAAAATAGATTGGATGACTAGGAGCTACCTGGAAGTAGGTGAGCTGATAGTGAATTACGAAAGAGGAAGGCATCACAGATGGAAAGGATATCAGCTGGTAGATGTTTCCAATTGTTTATTGTGACCGGTATGAAGGAGCAAGATATGTATTTATGTGGTGAATGCGAAAGAAATGATATGTGAGAGGCATGACCTCCCTACGCAGTAATACATGGTGGTAGGTCTTATAGAAAAGGCAAAGGAGGAAGTATTTCTAATATACGGATAAAGGTGGCAGGGACAAATGATATTTCATTGCAGTTACGCTTGATTAACGGGGATAATGCGACAGAATAAAGTGTGCAGCGTTATTTAAAAGCAACTCAGAATACCTAATCAGATTTATGGCAAATATGTTTTGATTGTGGAAAGTTGTCATAAAACGTCAGGGAGCTATACTGCAACCTGCAGAAGCGGAAATAAGTATCTGTTTGAGGAACCATATTGAACAGCAATGAATGATCGAATCTTAGTAAAACAAATCAATATGCATATTCTAAGTTCGAAATAGTGAACGTTGTACGCACATTGAACTGCTAACGTAGTCATGCTGTAATTTTCAAGGGGCTTTATCAAGTATGAGGCGGTTTCTGTACCACAGCACGGGCAGTTTTTTCGATACTATGAGTTTTATTGTGAAGTCTGTCTGCTATATATCCCACGTTTCCTCAAGGTAAACATCTCTAAACAGAATGGAGCATGCATCTGGTGAAATTTATAAACGATTCATGCAAGAAAAGAAGAAAAGCCGACACCTAAGTAAAATAAACTTCCGTTCTTTTGCATGCTCGCGCACCCAATGACATACACCGCCACGAGTAGTGTTGAGAATCCACCAGCTTTTCTTTCAAGGTTAATATGTATTCTCACGTAAGAGACAACAGCGGCTTCAGAAATTAATTCTGGTCTAAACCAGTGTACTCTGACAGGAGCACAGGTTTTTTTTTTCGCAAAATAACGCATGCAGCTATTATTTCTGAGCACTATGGCGGAAGAGTGCGAACTACAGAGAAGTGAAAGAACAGAACACAGCGCTTTCACTCTCCATGTTTTGCACTTTCTCTGTGATGTTCATGAATGAATTTTTGCTGGTTGGCGCTCGCACCTCGGAGCCCGTAAGCTCTTCTTTTCCTATTTTTTCTCGCCTTAAAAATGACTCAATGTCTTAATTGGAATTAACGATGTTACAGACATGTCTCCCCGACAACTTCGGAAAAATTAATTGTGTGATTTAGTGTGTACATTAGATGCCAGTCAAATTATCCTTGTAGATATAAGTGACGACTTGCATCTTTCGCGCTGATGGCTGCCATATACGCCAATGAGAATTTATTTATATTAAAGTAAGTACCAATTCTACCACCCATCATGATTATTTATTAGCAAGAGTGTTTCGTACAAGTCATTTTCAAATACTGAGGCTTTGTATCATCGTTGATATGTATGCCTTCTTCAAGCCAATTAGGCTGCTTTCAAAAGAGTCAATCGGCAATTTTTCACAATTGGAGCTGTCCTTTCGTACAGATGAATTTCCTTGCGGTGCTCCATTTATAGCACTGTAATGCTTCGCTATCGCCCCTGAAATGTATGTACAGGCACTAAATATCATCCTCCGCACAACATTCCCTTGTGTTAATTACCCTGATATGTTTTTGATTTGCTTCTGGTTTATATCACGAATTCCTGTGGTTTTAAAGCTGATGTATATTTTGGTTTGGCATGAATAGCTGCAGATGTCTTATTGTCACACTGGTATGGGTGAAAATGTCATCGTGACCACGCACAAGTCGGATTTTCTTCACACCATCACTGTGGCAGAGCTGCATATGGCACGCAAGGTCTGGTCGGACGTCACGAAAAATCACCAGTTTTGGTCGTATATGACCAAGGAGCTCCAAAATGAATCAGCGGCGCTGCGATACACTGCAAACTGAGTTTTGCCCAAGTAAATGCTTTTGACGTAAAAAAAAAAGTATTCGCGGATGTCACGTACTGCAATGACATGTGAATGGGAAGATTCCATACGTCATAAAGGTTTTCTGAAACATATTGACGCCGCATAAATCCACCATACTTCTACAACCAGTACGTTTTTCAACCTGTATTTTAAGAGACGACGAACAAGTAAACGTAGTGTTAAACAAGAACGCAGTCTTGAATCAAACACTTGACTAGCTCGATCTTGCCGCAGTAGGACACATGAAAATACATCCCTTATGGACACTGGAAGGCGTAGCATAAATATAAGGCAAGAAATTTAGGAAAAAATCACAGTTTTGGCGAAACGCCGAAGCAATAAATAAGGTAGCAACCAATCGAACTGTTATGCAAAGTTAATATAAGAGATTTAGGAGCCAAACGAAATGTAGTCAACAGGGTAGATTGAGTTTTCGCTGGAGTTTATCTGGCGTTTCCTTCCTTGCCGCCGGTCGATGCCGATGGTGCCAATGATAGTACCGAAAAATGAAGTTCTAATGCACTTTCTCAAAACGTTCACTTCAGACTGTCCAAGATATTGCAATGTGAGAGTTGACGTTGAGGGCAGCTGTATGGTAGGATAAGCTTGCTTGCTTGTTCCTTGATATATGGCTCCCACTAACCACAGGAGACTTGATACTTCCACCTTTCAGTGGAACTAGCTGTTTTATTTTTGTGCAGCATGGCTACAAGCGAGACATAAAAGCTCTGTTCAAGATTGTTTCTTTCAAGTGTACTGAAAGCAAGCCAGCCAGTGTTAAACGGTGTATAAATATTGCTTATCGTTGGCAAAATGAATAGAATGAGCAGCACGGCAGAGTTGATTAACGCAGCATGCCGAGAGGCGTGGGGTCACTGGTTGAAATCTCCAGTGGGCCTTTTTGGTCTTATTTCTTCTACTTTATCTCATTTGTGCCTTTCAGATATTTACGCATACATATGCCCATACGGGACAAGACGGCAACGGCGCAAATCAGCCTATAGTGTCCATATCATTCCTATCACAAAAAAAAAACCAAAAGGCACGACTAACTCATTGACAAAGCTGGTACAACTATTACTTGTTCATGTGAGCTACTTCATAAATTTTTAAGCACCTGTAGACCTGATGACAAGACAGAGCAAATTATCACAATGACCATCACGCCCTCGCCCATGTTGCACCAGCACCGGTGCAGTTATTGAAGACCATTCGTTTTTCAACCCGTCTCCTAAGAGACGACGAACAAGCGAACGTAGTGTTATATAATAACGCAGTCTTCAATCGAACACTTGACTTGCTCAATCTTGCCGCAGTATGACACATGAAAATGCATCCCGATTGGACACTGCAAGGTGTAGCATAAATATAAATATAAGTTTACCATCGCGTATCGAAAAAAAAAACCATGAAGTGTGAGCTGCAGTGGCAGCAGCGAAGCATCTAAATATAAGAACGTGGGCCCTAAGAATGTCAGTCACATGGTCATTGGGACCGTATTTCGGTGGCGGTGAAGTGAAATAACTGTGCACTGTGACTTTGTTGCAAGTGAAAACAAAACTGAGGTTGTGAAAACTACTGGAACCTATTCCGGCGTGCCGAATTATCAGAATAGTGGTTTTAGAAGGTAAAACGTTTCAAACACATCACAAACTGTCCAGTCTTATCTGCCTACGTAACTACTTACCTCCGTGTGGTGTGAATGTCATGTCTTCAAATGTATGAAGCCACTGTTAGAGGTTAATGTTATTTTAGCTTTGCAGTACATACCCTGCTGTCTTCTTTATCTTTAACGTTCATGCTGAGCCCTGATCTTGTAGGCTTCAACTTTCCCTTTTAGTTAGGTACCTGTGAGAAGTAGCTGTTACGTACTTTTCTCGCACGGAGAGTGAACTACCACTCATCAGCTAAAATGACTGATAAAAGCACTCACCCTCATTATTATTCTTCTAGTTACCTTGGAATAGTAGTTCACACCTTCGATCACTACATGCGAGCGTAACATTTGTGGGTATCACGTAGTCTCAGCAACTACCATACCGGTTAACTAGAGAACTCAGCGGGCGTAGTTAGGCAAATTATCAGGCTGCAAATTTTTATTCATTAAATGTAATGCACCTGAGAAACAACGTAAGGCAGTCTTCATAATGCGGTTAAAGTAAAAGGTGACGCAAGAGATGTCAGAAAGCCCCGCCCCCTTTTTTTTTATATAGAATGAGCAGCAGCGTGGGTTCTATGTAATAAGAGAATCATATTTGCAGACAGTGCGAGTAGGCAAAATAGCTTTGTTTTATTTTGCGATTATATTTCATTTCACCTACTCTTTTTATTTCATTTCAAAGTCTTCATTTTTTTAGATTTATGTTATTTTATTTTGCAGACTTATTGATTTGATAGGAGATGTTCGGCAATGAAGTAAGAATCCTTCTGTTGTCCTTCACCTCTTGAAGAGGTCGAGCATACAACACACATATTTCTCTGTGACAGCACAGTGATAAAAGGAACGTTAAGAATTACCACGGGCCTCACACAGGAGAAATGGAGTTAAGGTTGCTCACGTAGCAGTGGCTGCATGGCTTCCGCCCAAGTGCCACACATAGGAAGCCTTCTTTGCTTCCAGATCAAAATGAGTTCTTGTTGCAGCAAGGCATTTGAACGAAGTGTCGTTATTGGAGGAGGATATGGCCACAACACGGGGAAAAGCACCAAGCATCTGCAACAACAGCCAGATAAAAGGTCGTTTCGACCAGCACGTCAAACAGTAACTCTACAATAAAAAAGTTATGACGCAGCCACTTTTACATTGTCCTACAAACTCCCCCTTCCGTATACCCGTTGGTGGGCGGAAGGGGCAGGGGACTTGACTGATTTGAAAGAGCAGTTCCCAGTGCCCTGTGGACAAGTGAATAGTGTGTCAATGTTATTCGTTTGAGGAAGTGATACATCCCAGTGGGGCAAAAGAATGGCAAAGTCTAGATTTATCTTCATATCTATACCCACTCAGCCGAACTCAACTTTACATCTCCGCGGCGCTAAATTTGGTTTTATTGCGAGTAATTTCTTGCGAGTAATTTGTTGATAATTTCGAGTAATTTCTTCATAAACAGAGGGGCGCGAAAAAATTGAGGGACTCTTAAGCTTCTCCTTTACGACTTGAACACGACAGTGAAATCTGGTCCCTAGTACACCCTTCAACCGCTAAGTGTGCATACTTATTAATGTGTTTTGTTGCACACACACACGCACACGCGCACACACACATACACCCGGCACACACACACACGCACGCACGGCAAACGCACACACGCACACACACGCACGCTCCCACACGCACACACACACACCCTGCACACACACACACACACACGCACGCAGGTAAACACATGCACACACACACGCGCGTACACACGCACACGCACGCACACACGCACACACACACGCACACACACACACCCGCGCGTGCACGCACACGCGCACGCGCAAACACACACACACACACACACGCACACGCACACACACACCCGGCACACACACACACGCACGCAAACACATGCACACACACACACACCCGCGCGTGCACGCACACACACACACACCCACGCACACACACACACGCACGCAAACGCACGCACGCAAACGCACGCACGCACACACACACGCACGCACAGCACACGCGCGCGCGCACGCCAACGCACACATACACACACACGCACGCACACACACAAACACAAACACATACACACACGCACGCACACACACATGCACGCACGCACGCAAACGCACGCACACACACACGTGCACGCACAACATGCACACACACACGCACACACGCACACGCACACACACACACCCGGCACACGCACACACGCACGCACGGCAAACGCACACTCACACACACAGGCACGCTCCCACACGCAGACACACACACCTTGCACACACACACACACACACACACACACACACCCAGACACACACACACACACACACGCACGCACGCAGGTAAACACACGCACACACACAGGCGCGTACACACGCACACGCACGCGCACACGCACGCACACACGCACGCATGGCAAACGCACACACGCACACACACGCATGCATGCACACGCACACACACACACCGCACACACACACACGCACGCACGCACACAGACATACGCGCGCGTGCACGCACACGCACGTACACACGCACACGCACGCGCACGCACACACACACTCACACACACACGCACGCACGCACACGCACGTACACACGCACAAGCACGCGCACATGCACGCACACACACATACACACACGCACGCATGCACTAACGCACGCATGCACTCACGCACGCACACACGCACGCACGCACACGCACACAAACGCGCGCACACACACGCGCGCGCGCGTGCACTCACACGTACGCAAACACGCACGCACGCACGCACACACACACACACACACACAGTATAACTATAGATTCAACCAGCGCGCGTGCGTGAATGGTACATACAGATTTTTGATCTAAAGCAAGGGTCGCATGGCCTCCAAGATCCACTCCGCGCACTCGCCATTTCAGACGTTATGAAGAGTCTCACAATGCATCACAGATGACAGCACATTATCTAGCGATTGCTGTTTGCTTGATGAACGCTCTGCAGAAGCATGATATGTTTTGCGCTAGATTGACATAGTTGTCCGCATTTAGAGCTGTGTGTTTTAGCGGCGATGGCTGCACTTCTTCGACGTAGATTGACGGCCTCCCGAATGCGCCTACAAATTGCCGAATGGGCTCGTTTTTGTCGTCACATCTGTCGAACAAAATGAATTAAGGAGACTCCTTTCACTACAGTGGCATTTATGTAGTGTTTTTTTTCTGGAGCAGCTGTAAGTAACGTCGTGGCTTTGTCAAACAAACAAAAAAAAACATTGTGGCGTTGTGGTAGCATACCTGCTTGCCACCAAAACGGCCCTGGTTTGATCCTCTATGGAAAAGAAAATTTTAATAATTTTTTATTTGATTCTTACTCAAATTTTCGCCCATGGACGATTTTTTGCTCACAACCAACGGTGCCGATGCTGACGGCGCAAGTTCTGCGACACGAGCTCTCTAACGCTATCGCGTTATTGCGGCACTCGAGGAAAAGGACACATACGATGCGCTACTATCAACTGTAATATTTCAATTCATGAACGATATATTTAAACCACCGTATTTTTGCGCCATATTCTTGCCCCCCTCTGTTTATCATGAAGCAACAAATGTTTGCCCAACTTTTCACTTTGATTGATATGTGAGGTTTAACGTCCCAAAACCACCATATGATTGTGAGAGACGCCGTAGTGGAGGGCTCCGGAAATTTTGACCACCTGGGGTTCTTTAACGTGCGCCCAAATCTGAGCACACGGGCCTACAACGTTTCCGCCTCCATCCGAAACGCAACTTTTCACTTTACTGGGGTGTTTATTGCTGAACGTAAAGCTTTGTTCGATATTAATATTCTAGTCTTTGGCGTCATGATGGCAATTCTCAATTTAGTTTTACATCAAATAAATTTCCTTTTTTAGAAGGCGCAAGAAGCACAGCCACAAGTGAAAAAGAAGCAGAAACAAGACGACATGTCGCAATCAAAATGTTAATCGAAATGCTTATTTTTGAAACGATTATCCCAGTGATCCCTCATCTTTACGACCAAAAAGAAACTTACCTCAAACAGCGCATTATCAACTGAGCAACTGAGACATGTGGTAGAATGAATGCTATATCGGATTTTCCTTTGCTAATGAAGAGGTGGTTTATGTAGGTATAACCTTGCCTGCTGGTATAAAAGGCTTCGGCGGTCTACCTCACAGTTTGCATGGGGTGGTTGCCCACGAGCATTGTGGTTTATTTTTTCGCCTTTTAAAGTATGAAGCAATATGACCTCGCCCAGCTTTCTAACATGCTGAATTATTATTGGCACTCGAGGAAAAGGACACATACGATGCGCTACTATCAACTGTATTATTTCAATTCATGAACGATATATTTAAACCACCGTATTTTTGCGCCATATTGTTGCCCCCTCTTTTTATCATCAAGCAACAAAGGTTTGCCGAACTTTTCACTTTACTGGGGTGTTTCTTGCTGAACGTAAAGCTTTTTTCGATCTTAATATTCTAGCCTTTGGCGTCATGATGGCAATTCTCAATTTAATTTTACATCAAATAAATTTCCTTTCTTAGAAGGCGCAGAAGCACAGTCATAAGTGAAAAAGAAAAAAAACACTACATAAATGCCATGTAGTGAAAGGAGTGTCCTTAATTCATTTTGTTCGACAGATGTCACGACAAAAACGAGCCCATTCGGCAATTTATAGGCGCATTTTGGAGGCCATCAATCTACGTCGAAGAAGCAATTATTTAATAATAACCAAACTGTCTCAACTTGTCGACGGAAATTCGGGTTTTTCTGTGAAGGTAAACCTAATCTCTTCAATTTTGTACCACTTTCACATTGCTTAAGAATGTTCCACCTACATGCACTCACTTTCAGACATCTGACAGGTGATCTAGAGCGCTTCTCGTAGTCTAAAAGGCTTTTTCGCTCTAGCCGGTGCGTCAAAACTTTAGCACATTTTCCCACCGCTGGGGGTTCACTGCAGGTTTCCCTTGGTCTATTCGCAATCGAGTTGCTACACCTGTAGAGCGGTGCCGGTAAAGTGACTTACATCCAGCCAGAAAGTGTCACTAGAACTGGATTCTAATGGACATTCAAATTCTAGTGGTGAATAAATGTAACATTACACAGCACTACCTTCGCAATATTAACAAGAAATCCAGTTGAACATTGAGCCTAAAAGTCGCAATAATCAATAAGGCGGCCTTCATGGCGGAGGTCTTAGTACTGCGCGTAAAAGCCGTTGGAATTACTGTACACATCTAGCGGTTATTGAAATGTACCGTATTCCGGGCTTGGAATCACAGCGTCCATTTATTCGTTTAATCTTGATACATTCTATACCATCCTTCATAGGCGCTAAGAAGCAGCGGTGTCCTCGTGGAAACCATTGTCGTTTGAAACTAAGAAAAAATAAACGATGATAGTTATAAAAAGGGGCCGCGTGTCTTCTCGCTTTGCTGCAACTGTAGTCGTAAAATGAAAGTGTTTGTCGGCCTTCTTTCGTGCATAGCGTCGCATCTTTAGCGCAGCTTAAAAACACTAGGATTTAATATTTACGTATTTATGTATTTCTTTGTAATGTTGCACACCAAGTAACATTTACATATCGATGTGGCACCTCAGATAAGCGCGATGTTTGCTTTTTGATCGACATTGTTTCCAAGTAAGGACAGAGCCACCAATTCAAGTGTCCTGGGCTTTCAGAAGTTCTTAAACTTTAGACCAGTGACGGAATCATGTGACAGGAAGACAGACAGAAACACAAACTGGCAGACCAAAATTTTGACATTCAAGTATTCCAAGAAAGACTATACCGTCTTCGTAAAGTGCGTCTCCAGTGCTGCGGTGTGCTTGTTAGTGAGCTCCACAAGTTAGTCGCACTTGAAGGTTACCATTCTAATAACAAGTAGTTTTTTTTTCACTGCTAATGTAAGCACTATGCATGCTAAGAAATTACATTTGTTATTTCTTGTCGGAATGTTAAGTTTGGCTGAACAGTCAAGTCCTAATATTTGATAATATTGGCGAGGAAGGCCAAGCTATCTACTGAAAATTATCGACGCGCAACGGAGCCTGCCTCGCACCTGCCTAACATACGTGGGACGTGCTTGACATTCCGACAAATAGGAATTGCAATAGAATGAAGCAATTATGCAAGCTGCACATGGGTTCACGGGGATGCGACAGCTGTGAGCACCGTACTCTATAGGTGGCGCTTTGATGCTTTCACCATCATATGGATGAAGCAGGGAAGAGATTTTAAGACTCGGAGTTTGTGCAGACGAATATGACATTACGTTCCAAAAATAAGAGTACTTCACAAAAAATCACGTCATATGCACGAAATGAATGATAAGTGGGCGAAGCTTCAGAGGGAGAGATCATCGGTAAACCATAACTCTCTCGTGAAAAGTAAGTCCATTGTATCATTAAAAAGACGTAATAATTTGCGCATAATATACGAATCAACTCTTATTTTGTTCTTGCTTGTTTGTTGTTTCGTTTTATTGTTTGTTATTTTCATTTCTTCGTTGTCATGGCGGTTGGATTGCGAGCTTTCTTCTTTAATACGGCTTTATGGTCCGTGAACTGAAGCAAGAGAGGTTCTTGTGCTGGGTGCAGTGGGAAGTTTGCTAGCATTAAATCCATTCGCGTCCCTCGGATCGGGGTAGGTTGCACATGGATACATTTGAGTGCGCATTCGGCAAGCCTGTGCCGTACGATACAGTAATTGGAAATGAAGTCCATTCATCCGTTCGTCCATTCATGCGTCCACCCGTCTGTCTGCCTGCCTGCCTGTCTGTCCATCTGCCCATCTGTCTGCCTGCCTGCCTGCCGGCCTGCCCGCCTGCCCGTCCGTCTATCTGCCTGCCTGCCTGTCCGTCTGTCTGCCTGCCTGTCTGCCCGTCGGTCCGTCCATCCGTCCGTCCATTCGTCCGTCCGTCGGTCCGTCCGTCCGTCCGTCGGTCCGTCCGTCTGCCCGTCCGTCCGTCCATCGGTCCGTCCATCCGTCCGTCTGTCTGTCCGTCTGTCTGTCGGTCCGTCTGTCCGTCTGTCTGTCCGTCTGTCTGTCCATCTGTCCGTCTGTCCGTCTGCCCGTCTGTCTGTCCGTCCGTCCGTTTGTTCGTCTGTCCGTCCGTCCGTCTGTCCGTCTGTCTGCCCGTCTGTCTGTCTGTCTGGCTGTCTGTCTGTCCGTCCGTCCGTCCGTCCATGTCAGTCTGTCTGTCTGTCTGTCTGTCTGTCTGTCTGTCTGTCGCTCATACTAGCGCCACTTGCTGCGTGAGTAATACAATTAGGGGGTTACGAACCGGTCACAAAAGACATGCATGAACAGACGCATGGCCTTAGGAGCTTCACCCCTAAAGGAAGTTGATGCCACCGCTACAGTAATCAATAAAAAGTGAAACGTCTTTTTACCGAACTAGTTCAGAGCTTCCGGTACATTGACCCACACTCTGGTATCAATGTACCGTAAGTAATGTACAATGCATGTTGGTGCTCGACAGCTAAAGCACCATTTTTCGTGAATAAATTGACGTCAACGCTTAGTGTTACCGACGTCGACGCTTAGTGTTCTATACCAACGAATAACGTCCATGATCAATGAATGATGAATGATAAAACATACATTTGTGGCCATGGACGCCTGTGTCAACAGCAGTTGTTAACGGTGAGAGTAGAAACACAGAAAGTGGTGCGACATCCAGAAGAGCTTGATTAATTTTGCGCCACACTTGAGCCTAGGTCGCATACTCGTAGCATGTTGAGCTATTGAATGCCACTGCCAGATTAGAGAGAAACGCAATTCGTTACATCAGTCTTCCCTTTGACTGGCCAGGATTTTTCGTGTGGCGAGCCTAAGCGAGGAACGCCGAATTACACCCAAGGGAAGCAGGCACGTTGCTCTATGCGTTGCAGAACTACATTTCGTTTGGATGGATATTATGCGGCACTCCTAAGTTTTAGCTGAGATCGCTACCTAGTAGCGTGTGGAGGCGTTGACAAAGACGCACTTCTATTGGAACGTACAGAATTAGGCTGATGCGTAGAAACGGCGTGTTCAAGGAACGAATTGTTGATTTCGTGGTCATGATGCCTTATTATACTTTACCTAGAGTACAGCGAGAGTGCAGTGGTAGATATGAAAGGTGGATTTTAAAAGAATAACAAGCATGTGGCCGTGGCGCAGTGGATAGTGTTCCGAGCAGCTGTTGTCGCTGGGCAAGAGGTCGTGGGCTCGAGTTATGTTGTCAGAGTTTTTCTTTGTTCTGATCGCGTTGTTCTTGACGTCATTTCCGCGCCTTAAGTAGTCACTGAAATCTTGGTGGACCCTGGCATAAAAAGACTTTTGTGTGAAAAGAGAATAAAAAACGTCACAGACTATAGATCAATGTTGTACGAATGTAACAGTATGTTATTCTTTGAAAAATCTAAGACAGGCTTGCTGAATACTTTAGCAGAATCTACAGGTGAGCTATTTGGTAATAGTTCTTGAACGTACTAAAAACAGTATAACGAACAGCACGTGCGAAGAAGAAGAAAGGATGAACCACAGAGCTCAAATGCTTGTTCTGAGCACTGTGATGCGTCATTTGGTCTTGTTTTCTATGTGCCGTTCTTGCTCTGTTTCCAAGAGGCTAAATAATGGCTAAATGCTTGTCGCCACTTTTTCTCAAAGTGATCGTCTTAACGAAGTTATCCATCTTTATAACAGGTGCTTTATGAATACGTGTCCCAGTTATTTTCTGACAATAGCATATAGCTCTTACCATCATCAACACATTCTGGAAACACCGCACCATTGTCGCGGAGATATCGCACTCATTTGCCGCAAACTTTAGCAAGACGAGCATCATGAGTTTGACACTTTTACGAACGGAGCGAGTTTGCCACTGGAGCAACCTTCCAGCGCCGTCCTCTCCACCTGCAACGTTAGCAACGACTCCTAGATACTGTGATACCACTCATCGCCCCTCTACGTTGCCACTTTGACCAGCCGAAAAACTAAATTAGGCAGATATTGGGGGATAAGCTACATTCAGCGAAGTTGGAGCAATTTCGACCGACATCGCCATAACGTTTTGATTTTAGTATAAACGATTGAAGTGGAAGTATTAATAGACATGGGTGTCAGTTTGCCAGTTCTTCAAAGTGGTTTGTGTGTGCGTGTACGGAAAATTACGGCCCTCTACGATAGACCTAAGTTACTCGCTGCTTAAAAAGATGCCACAAAAGAAACACTGTAGTTACTCTAATGTTAGTGATAGAAGGTCTTGAGGTAAATATTACTCGAGCTGCGACCAATGTGAAAACGTTTCATACATGTCCGCAAATGGTGCGTTCAAAGTTGAGCTTGCCTCGCCGCGGTTGTCTAGTGGCTAAGGTACTCGGATGCTGACACGCAGGTCGCGGGTTCGAATCCCGGCTGCGACGGCTGCATTTCCGAAGGAGGAGGAAATGCTTTGGACCTGTGTGCTCACATTTGGGTGTGCGTTAAAGAACCCTAAGAGGTCAACATTCCGGAAGCCCTCCGCTACGGCGTCTCTTGTAATCATATGGTGTAAACCCCACATATCAATTATGAATCATGAATAAGTTGGCGGTACCACCTGCTCCACAGTGCCATGGTGTATTCTTGTGGGATTCATTAAAATATACCCGAACTCACCCTAAATGCGTCCGTTGGCTCACGAGGAGGATGGTGTGTGACAATGCTGCCGGTGACTATAACGGCAAACATCACGGACACTCCATTGTTTAGCCAGCCCATGTTGACGAGATGAGAATGGACTGCGAGTATTCGACAGCAAGGCGAAACGCGAGACTGAAGCACTCGTGCGTTCACGACGGGCCTTCTAGGCAGCCTTCCTTGAGACGGAAAAAGTAGCCGAGGCCGTCAAAACAAGATATCGGATATCGCGGTGGCTGCGACGGGCCGAAGATATGCGTCCTCCGTCCTTGACTGTGTTGGCTAACAACATCTGAGCAAGTCTTTCAACCGCTGTTTTGCTGTTTCACGGAAACAATTTGCTTGCATGTGTTCAAGACGTCTGTTATCTTAGTAGAGCTCTCTAGTATTGAATTTCGTAGACCTATTTTTTCCTTTTATCTTAGTTATTCTTTAGAAGTGTTGCCAGAAGGTCGTTTTCTCAAGAAGAACGCATATGAGCCCGTGTTCATAAAAGCATTCTTGAAAATTAAAAGCAACAAAATAGAGAAAAAAGTTTGAAACGGGTACCTTTTCGGCGTTCTGGGAGCACCTATTTCTTGATGCAAAAAGAAATAGCGCGCACTCGGCAAGTGGTAACTGCGATCATGTAGACGACAACATGAGGCTGGAGAGAAGAGGTCAGGAAAGGACCCGTTGTATTAGAAATGAAACTCAAGAGAGAGTAGGATTGTGTTGATATAACACGAAAGAGTGCTTACCAGAGCAAACGACAGGGCAGAAGGGGACAGAAGAAGAGACGAGACAGAGCGCTGAACTGCCAACAAAGCTTGTCGCACGGTTTCGGCACTGTTTAATTGCCATGATGAAGTGTCCACAAAAAAAGTCCAAATTAAATCTAAAAGCCTGCTTCGCAAGTTAAACCTTGTAAGTGTCCTTAGAACAAGTCAAGTCAGATGCCAAAGAAGACTTCCTTGAAGCCTTCTTCAGCGCGAAAACGCACAAGATCGTCATGCCTCTTAGGCTAATTATATCTGAAAATATTACTTGGCAAAAATGTGTTGCGCTCTACCTGCAGAAAACCTTGAAATCTCTAGAAGTGAACGATCCATTTCTGGTAAAAAGTTCATGAGAAGTCCAGGAGTTTAGTCTCGTCACGTTGGAATAAGGCTCTATTCACCTTCTTTGTAGACTTCAAGAACCTGTACTGTTATACACCGCATGACTAATTGTTACAATGCATTGAAGAATATATAGATGAGTTTGGCGCCTCAAAATTCCAGCCCTGGTCTGGCGTCAGCGTCAGTGGGTTTTTAGAGCTTCTAAGGTTTTACCTTCATTTGAAGTACATCCTATGGGATGAAAAACCTCACCTTCAAAAATCCGGTATCTGTATTGGTTCTTGCATCGCACCCATCGTCAGTGACCTGTTTTTAGGCAACTTGGACATATCAATTTCGGAAGTTTTCACTAACACTAATATGACGCACGTTTTCAGATGCGTAGATGATTTTTTAATTTTTTATGGACACTGATGTTACATTGTATAAGAATGACGCTCTTGCCGTTGTAGACCTGATGCGAATTGGTTTCAAACATTTTGAGCTTACTCATGAACTATCGTAGAATTGTGAAATCAGGTTCCTTGACTTCAAGCTATTCCTGAATAATAGACGCACTTGCTGGATGTATCAACAGCGTCAAAATAAGCCTGTTTTGCCTTTTCAATCCAAGCATTCTAAATTAGTCAAGCGAGGTATCGCAAAATCTTGCTTCATGAATGCCTTGCAAAAATTCTGTGCGCACACGATTACAGAAAGCTTTGTTGAGCAATCTTCAAGGCTGACGTCGGCTGGTTACCCCGACCACGTGCAAGTTTCCGTTGGCGAAGGCTTGCTGCGCGAGATTCAGGCCAAAGGGAACGATAACGTACCTGTCACAGCTAGACAGGCTTTCTTCGTGGTGCCGTACATGCACAAGACAGTGCACAATCTTAAGAAAGTGGCACAGCGTGTTATTGTGAAGATGGTTTTCATGACCCCTAAAAACTTGAGTGGCCTGTGCAAGCTGTCCGTTCCTCCATCCATATCCGCCCTCAGTAACACTACAAAACATGCAAATAAATTTAGAGAGTGCATCTGCAATGTGGTGTATCAGCTGCTGTTATCGTGTGGAAGGTATTACGTCGGTCAAACAGGTCGTTGTATAAATGAGAGACTGAGGGAACACATGTACGATGTGGATCACTCTAAACAAGGATGGCTACCCGTTCACTGCAGCACGTGTGGCTGCCGGCCAATATTTTCAGAGTGTATAGTATTGTTGCAAGATGCAGAGATCGCACCACGCGCGACATCACAGAGGCTTGAGAGATTTCCTCATTGAAAGATGCTTGTGTTAGCACCCCTTCGGTCGCGTTCACCGATAAGGAAATGTTGTTCTTTTGCTTTGTCGGTGTGATGTACTTATGCATCGTCATTGTGTTTCGCGCTTGCCTGTTGCGACTGGTAATGGTATAAAAGCGAAGACCTTGAAAAGAAATGAATTGTTGGCGCTCTGTCTCTTCTCCTGTCCCCTCCTGCCCTGTCGTTTGCGCTGGTAAGCACTGTTTAACATTTTGAGAGCCAAAATAATACAAGTTGAAACTATTCCTCTTTGCCCCGCCGCGGTGGTCTAGTGGCTAAGGTACTCGGCTGCTGTCGCGCAGGTCGCGGGCATCAAATCTCGGCTGTGGCGGCCGGCATTTTCGATTGAGGCGAAAATGTTCGAGGCCCGTGTGCTCAGATTTGGGCACACGTTAAAGAACCCCAGGTGGTCGAAATTTCCGGAGCCCTCCACTACGGCGTCTCTCATAATTATATGGTGGTTTTGGGACGTCAAACCCCACATATCAATCAAGCTATTTCTGTTTTAACCACTTTAGAGTGGGCTGACCTAAAATGTAACAGCTCTTTTATGTGGCAGGTTCTACAACAAGCAAACGGGCCAATGCATAATCGAGCATCTTAGGGAAACATGCGCAAAAATATGTAATAAAATAGACAAAGGGGCACACCTTGTGGCTCGTTTGAACTCCTGCATTGGCTGTTCATCGCGGTTTTATGATACGCTGATTCCAGGCAGAAGAAGAAATGAAGTTCGCAGGGAGACGTTTTTCGGCGTGCACATGAGGGCGAAGGCGTGGCCAATACGTGTGACGTCACGAACTTTTTCTTCTGCGAGTTGCATATTTTTGTTTTCTTTTGTTTATTTTTATTGCTCTCGCGCGTGTGTGTGTTTGTTTTTTTTTGCTGCCAGTTACGTTATATTTTTGCTTCAGTTTTTTGTTATGTTTTGTGTCCTGAAGAGCAGCGCTTGCGGGCTTGTGTTCATTCGGTTGCAAGCGAGCGCTAGCTATGGCTGAGGAGCCGTTCGCGGCTTCTGCCGAACAACTTGGCGAGGAAGAACAACTTGTGCGGCGATACCTAAAAGAAGCAAGGAAAGCGGATCGGTGCTGGACTGGATACCTCGACAGCGAGGATGCGCTGAAGGAGTTTGAGTGAGACCTTGCGCGCACAAATGTATCGTTTCAGACTGAGTTGTCGACTACCTTTGATGTTGAGAAAAGTGAGTATGTTCAGTTTCCCAATTAATTGCCATCTGATCGTTCACATGAAGCAACTATATTATATCTCAGAGCTCCGGCCCCACAGCGCTAACTCTGAACTGTTCCGTTATTTTAGCTGGACGACTTCTGTTCAGCGCCAAGCAGAAAGGCTGCATACTTCCGATCGAGCTCGAGTGCCCATTCAGGATCCTCAGCAAGCGCACCAAAGGTTGTGTGTTCGGCCTGAGAGCGTCACAATGTTCACTGCGAGAAACCTGTGGTATGTGCAGCTGTGTGTGTATGTTTTTCTTGCTCCATTTGTTCCCTTCTACTTTCCCTTGTTTACACTGCAACACGAGGTTAATACCAAGGTGAAAAGCAAAAAAAAATAGTTTTCCATCTACAACTCAACGTGGCTATAACCTGCTCGTTTGCATCTTTTTCAAGGCGCAGGACAGTACTACTGGTGACTGGGATTGTAAGACCTTCGCTAAAAAAAGAGAAAGGTCCCAGGCACAAAAAAAAGAATGTACTGCAAGGATACAAATCAAAACAATTGAAATGTTTCCAGACTACAAGGTAATCGTGCTAAAAAGTAATCATATGTGGCCTTAACAGCGTCAAGTTATATTGAAGCATCACTAGTTTGTTCGCGTACAGAGCAACAATTGTCTACAGATTAAACAATAATTAACCAGACTGAACACAATCAAACCTTATTTCCACTTTGTTATCACGAACGAGAGCACGCTTATTCAGTCATGGAACCACATAAGCAAATTGCACATAAGATGAAGTTTGGATATTAGGACTGTCGTCATTTACCATCATGAAATGACATAATTAAACCCATGAAATGAGAAGTCAGAGCTGCTTTCAAAATTTAGATCATTTAATCAATGTGGTCACTGCTAGGTTGTATTTCTGCTGTATCTGTTGCGATAAATACCAGACATTGTAGAGAATACCGCACGGTCTCGTCAGGGCCATAGTTCTACGCCTCTCTTCCCTGTTCCTTGTCCATCTTATCCCATCCAGTGCCATCTTACCCTTCTAGAAGAAATTGATGGTATCCTGGTTGTCAATTTTCAGTCATCAGTATTTTTAGGGGGTGGCAACATATGGGGACATACTTTGAACGAATATTTGAGCACCTGCTAGGGCTTTGTAAGACTGCAGTATTGAATGATTGAAATGAAGGGTTGGGTGATCTTTGGGGGGTGGTTGTGCCACTCTGTATATTACAGTACTTTGTAAAATCAGGTTTTACACCATCTTCTCTTACCAGGGTAGGGCTCTTAATACGCTACAATCAATGGCTTATTGTGGAAGTCTGAAATGTGCTTGTAAGTTTGCATATTCTTAAAATCTATTTTACCCACTTTTGCAAGTGCTCAGGCATATCTGTGTATATATGTCTCATCAATAACATGCCATTATGCGCGTAGATTTAAAGGTTTTCTTGATTTACATTGCAGAATGAGCTTCCTCCAGCGTGTTCTGCCTACAAGTGGAAAGTGGCCTCGAAAGCTACCCTGGCACGTTTGGAGAGGGCGCTAAGTTCATGGCGAAGGATCAGTCACACGTCAGGTGCGGGTGTACGTGAGTTTTTCGTCTATGAATGGCCACACTGCTCACACGTTTGGAATGGCACTGGCCTACGGGCAGCCTATTAACCCCGAGGTATCAGCGAAGATCAACATGTTTGTTCAGCAGGGCACCACCTCAGTCAGTCAAGTACAGGAATGCCTGCAGTTTTACGTCGAACATGTCCTGTTTGCTGGCAAGCCTAACTCCCCACCTCATGCAGTGCTTTTTATCCAACTAGAGAAGACATACGGTCACACATGCAGTCATGTATCCGCAAGGAGAGATACAGTTTTGTGGACCAGGTCAATGCAGGCAGGCTGGTTGAGGAGCTACAAGAAAAGGACCCCGCGGGAAAATTCTTTGTTCAGCCTTACAGAAACCAGAGACAGGACGAAACACTTGCACCAGAGATAAATGACGAGGACAACATACTTGAGGTCATGGCAAATAAATGCGAACAAACATTGATGTTTTGTATGCAGACTGCATTCATGAAGATGGCCATGGAGAAGTACTCGGGTGATGTCGTGTGCCTGGATGCAACGAACAAAACAAGTGACCATTCACTTCCCCCGTTTTTTCTTGTGGTAAAAACACCAACAGGCTACGTGATTGTAGGCGTTTTCGAAACGTCAGTGCATTTCGGCAGCACTTAAGATTTTCAGATCATGGTGCCCTAGTTTCAATCCAGAATATTGGATGATCGATTATTCCCAAACGGAAATGAATGCCATTATTCAACTTTTCCAAGAAGCAAGGTTGCACTGTGTGATTTTCACATAGAGCAAGCCTGGGACCGGTGGCTGCGGAAAAAAGAAAATGGCGCCGACCGAGATCAGGCATTGTTGTATTTGCGTCAGTTGGCCAGAGCACACACTGCCGAAGAATTCGCCGCAGCGGTCACACAAATGAAGGGCAGCGACCTGTGGGCTACCAGCCCTGCCTTTCAAAGCTACGTGGAAGGCAACTGGCTCCCTGTGAGTGCAATGTGGGCAACCTGCTTCAGGCCTGGGCTATGCGTTACAACCAACAACTGTCACTGAGGCCCAAAACAAAATGCTCAAGGAGCGCTATCTCAAGTCTGAAAGTGGCCGACGCAGCTTGACTGGCCTCATCCAGACCCTCAGGACATTTCAATCAGACAGGGAACAACACTTCCATAGAGAAAATTTGAAAGTTTCATCTGATTACAGGCATTATCATGATGCAGTGCCAGAGTACTTGCATAACCGACCACGTAGTGTGGTGCTTCACATCATGAGCAGGCTTGCTGCAGCTGGTGACATCGACCAGAAGTCTGTGACGCCAGGACCCTGCCAAGGCACTTTCATGGTGAAAAGTTCTAGCTCTGAGGAAGTTTCGCATTGTGTAGATTTTACCGAACCAAGCTGCACCTGTCGTGATTTTAGAAAGCAGAAGCCTCCATGCAAGCATTTTTGTGCCATCTTTTTGAGTGATAAGAACTGGGGTTTCGACAAGCTTCCCTAAGGGTATCGAAATGGACCTTTAATGGCTCTCGATGATCACGTCATGTCAGAAAGCCATGGGTCCGAGGAGCATGACACTGGTAATGCCAGCAATAATTACATAGAAACTGCAATCACCAGTGAGACTTTTGAAAGTGTGCCAGATTTGGAAAGGTCATCTTCTTCCAGTGTGGGCACAATCAAATCCAAAGTCACTGAGGGAATTCGATAAAGCAAAAAATCTGGCTTACTACTGCACAGACAGCAAAAGTTCAGAGAATGTACTCGAAAAGCTGCAAGAATGCTCTGCACAGCTGCAGTTGGGCACTCGAGCAAGTGAAGGCCTAAATTTGAGAGGCTCACCAACAAAAGGTTGTTCAGAAACAAAGCGCAGACATAGCCATCATAAAGAACCTGATGACGTGTCAGAACTGAAAAGATCCACTCCAGCAAGCAAATGACGCGCCCCTTGGAGATCCAAGGGGCACGTCGGTAGCAAAGCTGAGATGCTGCGAAAAACATACAACAAAGCTCCGTAAGGCGAAAAATAATGTCTCCATTTGTTTGGAATCAATAGCCAAGTAGAATGAGGTCATGACTGCAGTAGTATGTACATTATTGCCTTGTATAATTTTAATTGCTGCAGCTGATTTCCCTGAGCAGTGTTTTCATGGAACTGTTAGATATTTTTGTTTTTGTTATTGTTTCATTTTTTCTTCCGTGCCTTATTTTTAGCCACAATAGTCAAGTTAGTTTTAGTCATTTCCATCTGTGTATTTTTAACTACTTGTGGTTTGTGAAACAAGTGATGTGACTGCGTGCACCTTTGCCTATCCAACTGTTCTAACTTATCTCACTGGTACAACCTAGGTGTCTATCCTGCTTAAGAATATGATTGGCATCCATTCTTCTATAAGAAAGGAGGAGTTTTTGTTAATAATTTACCTTAGCCTATCAATCGCTGCAGCATGCATTCTTCTAACAGACATTGAAATATCGATGTAGTTATGTTGTGCTTCAGTGAAGATGTATTTCACTTCTGTCATATGAATGTGTGATGTATTGTTATCACTAGTACTACTATTTCAGCCCAGTAAGATAGTGGTGCTCTTATGTTCAAATGCTTTGTATTTGGGATAAGCGTGACGCTCAGATGTGGTGTTGAACTGCGTAGACTGTTCACCATTGTCTAAGTCGGCTGGAATATTAAACACACTCTTTTTCGGATGAAAATGAAATTATTGTAATTACCGAAGCCTTGATCAAAAAGTAGCCTCTTCTCAGCTTACACTGTTTGACCTACATTGTTGAATGTATTTAACCTCCATTGTGACCTTCTATCATTTGTACAATTTTTTTTTAATTGTTTGTCTTGTATTTTGTTCTAGAAATCAAATTCTGTGTGCAAATTTACGTTGTGAATTTGTATTTGTGCCTGAATAAAGTGCCATGTGTTGTGTGATTTAGTTTCTTGTTTATGAAGTCAACAATTTGCAATGGGCTGCATTAGGATGACTTTTCCCCTAAGATACCTTCAAAACTTTTATTAAAAAATAGAATGAATTAAAAATTAAACAGCTTCATTTTTACCAATGTTGGCGATAATATACATTACCTTAGAGTCCCTAAGTTGTAGAAACAAGAAGGTAACGGTAGATCACGTTATCATGAATGCAAAAATTCCACTCACAGTAGCAACAGCCACTCAATAAGAAATTGTCAAAGCAACGAAAACAAGTACAAGTGCCTTATCCAATTGTTCTTGGAACAGCACCAATTGTGAATGATGAACATGGTGGGGCGGAGCTTCTCTGAGCATTTTTATGAACCAAACAGAAAGGCAAGTACCTTTAATTCTAAAATAAATGTATGCCAGAACTTCTGCATAGCACTTGTTTAAAAGGGTGACAGTCGGCTCCAGCTATTAAACAATGTTAACCAGACCAGATTCTGTCATTATAAATAGGGACAAGGTTTGATTTAGTTTTTATTTTAATTATTGTCATACCAGTACTGTCGGAAGCTTCATGAGGGCACACAAAATCGTTACCATCTGCGTATATTTATGTGCCATAACCATCGGCAAAATTGTCTGCAGCTGCTGTTGCAATTGGCTACACGACCTGTTGGGCAGCAATCTTTTATTCATGACTGGTGGTCGCGCTGGCCCGAGTATTCCGAAGGCGCATGCAGTCATACATGTACAGCGACATTCATGGCCGTCCTCTTGAACTGCCCAGGTGCATATATGCTTTTAACAAGTATGGCTATTTATAAAAAAAATACGTCGTCAGAATTTGTTTTCATGAAATCATTGCCCTTTTCCTACAACGAGCAATCAATAAATGCAACAGAGGTCGCGACCTCCAAGGCACCACGAAGTCGCGCACGGCACCACAGCATACTTCGCACCTTCTCTTTCCGTTCCAGTGTAGCTAATTTACGTCATGTTAGCCAACGGAATTGTTTTAGTTAGCATAGTCCACGGCGCACCCGCCGAACAAGCGTAGGCCCGGTGCGCACAAACGCGACGCGTGCACGCGCGAGGAAGAAACAATAAAGAAGGGAAACAAAAATATAACGCGGCTCACAGTAAAAAAAAGTTCGGGACGTCACCCATATTGGCCACGCCTTCGCCCTCATGTGCACGCCGAAAAAGGTCTCCCGAAGATGCAAGGCTTGTTTTGAAAGTTCATCACATTAAAAAAAGCGGAGCTGATTGTATACCTCCGTTTCTTTGCATGACTTGGAATATAAATTTTTGCGTCCACATCTTGGTGAGGATGTCGTGTTTTACTAGCGGAATATAACACAACCCGTGTGCGTTCAAGCGTGGTAGTGCAAGGTATTGTGGAATTTTATTTGTTAGTACGTGTACAATACGAAGCTGTGCGTGCGCATGCAAAGAATGTGGTTTTTGGCATATACTATATGGGATGCACTGAGATGAATAAAGCATTTGTTAGTTTGGTGTGAATCTGTTTCTTTCTTCACTTCCTTTTTTTTCTTTTTTTCCGTATCGATTGCGCCAAAGAAATTCTCTTCTTAGCGAGAGAGCTCCCAGCACTCCCGAAAAGGGAGTGAAACATGGGACAAACATGGACAACCAAACATGGGACAACCAACTCTCTTCGCGAGAGAGGGCTGGCAACTCCCTCGCAAAGAGAGTTGCCAGCACTCTCTCGGGGCGGTGAGTGCACGCGAACACTCATTAGTCACTTTAAGTGATAGAATTATGCGTTAACCGCACAGCTAGTGACACGATAGCGTCAAAGTAATAAAAAATTATCGGTATGAATATTGTCATGTGTGCGCCACGGGCGGCAATGGTGAGGCCAGCGTGCCGCGTGTTTGAGACCCCTGATTTACATCCTAGCTAGTCCACGTTGGCCAGCCTTTTTCAAATAACTATTTTTACTCTGCCTGTTATTTATTGTTGGCAGCTCGCGCTACTGAGACCCATCGACACAGTCAAGAAAAAACTTCAGGGCCCGAATTCACAAAGCTTTCTCTTTGGCTACGCATTTTCTTAGCCAAAAGTTCTCTTATCCGGAGGGATTACTATAGCGCTGGAATGAATTTAACTTATTCGGCACTTAAGAGGGCAAGGAGGACACACGATAGCCGATGAAACGACAAGGAAAGAAAGAAGTGTGTGCCGATAATATCAAGGTAGCACGCAAAGCGTCTACCTGGATTATTTTATTTGGAAGGAAGAGGATCATCACTACTCCTAGTATATTTTAACAGTAGATTTCAGTGCTAGGGTATTATCCCACTGCCTGTCCGTCCTTCAACAGTCTACTTATCTACTGTGTAAGTGTAACTTTTTAAATATATACTATGCTCGGATAGGTTTGTTCATAATGTAATGCAAGTGACTTATCATCTATGCAGCTCTACTCAGACTTGAAATAAAAGTATTTATTTTTATATGTAGCTATAGCATGCATTCACTTGTGTTTTTTCTAGGGGCCTGTACAATTGTTTAGCCCCTACAAAAGTGCTGGTATACTCTATTATCGAATCTGGCATCTTAAAATGGTTTGTTAGTGGAAGTAAAAATGTGTTTACAACCAATATTACTATCCACAGATTAACTGTGAAAACTCTATGGAAATTTATTTACATTTATTGAACTTTGTGAAGGCAAATGTTGTTATGTTCTTTTATTGTGGTCCCTGTTTCACGCAAATGACACATAATTACTTTGCAGTGGCATAGTATTAGTTGTTATTTACACATATGTGCTGAGCAACATCGCAGTTGAGGCCAGCAGCAAGACATACATGCAGTGCACTGGAGCATCACCTCACATAGTGTACAGTCTTTGCCCACCAGTAAAATCAATATTTTTCAAGCAGACTAATAGACAGCTGTGTGAGAACTGTGTTGATGCCCAAACTTTGAAGTCTTCTTGAGGAGCGTTTTTCATCATTTTTGTCCAAGTGAAGTAGCTACCCGAGGCCACAACTGGTGGGAATGTGGTGGTTTCCTCTCTCCAAAAGCACTCCTACCAGCTGCCTCAATGTTATTATGGGGTGAATTCACGAACTGGAAAAATAATTGGTCTTTGTTTTCTTGGCCGAAAGAGTCACTTCCACCGTTGAGCCACTACGACGCGCCAGAGTAGAAACTTTTAGCTAAATCAAGTTGATTCTACGTTTGAGAAGTGTTTTGGGGTAACGAAATGGCACTTATAGCTGTCAATATAAACACTGTTTGCACCTAGGAGCTTAGTAGCTTATAATTGTATTATTCACATATTGTCTAGAATTTACTCGCGCTGTGCCAACTTTCAGCCCAAGTGTCATAACATGCTTTGTTAGTGGGTTGTGAATGAACCAAGCTTAGTAAATAAACAGAGTGATATTGCAGACATGTACAAAATATTGATGCACAGCCCTTTTCTTTAGCAAGATATTGTCAAGGGCTTTATTCTTGTGTTTTTTAAAAAAAACTGCTTGTCACTGGGCAGCAATGGAAAACTATGCATCAAGCTTTTGCGAGATGGTTCGAGAAACACCGTGCTCAAACATAACAGTGCCGGTGGATTTCTCTCGTAAGTTACTTTCTGTAGTATATTCAAACTGAGTGTATTATAATTGTTGTTTTATAGCCATTCATTTTAATATTTACACCTGAGTGTGTGTATGTATGTATGTATGGGTGTACATGTGTATATGTGTGTGTGCGTGTATGTATGTATGTATGTATGTATGTATGTATGTATGTATGTATGTATGTATATATGTATGTATGTATGTATGTATGTATGTATGTATGTATCTTTTAAATGAGAATCCGTTTATCTTTGGTGAGTAAGTTCGGTAATGATTTGGCTGAATTTGTTTCTAGTTATTTCTCTTTTGAGTCATTATACATTTCAATTTGTTTTGTACTGCTTAAAAATAAATGTAACCTTACACAGAATATGTGTGTTCGAAGAAGTTTCATTTACCAACCTACAGTCATGGGCAAGAAATTGGGTAAAATGGAACGAACCTGCGAAGATTAGTTTCGAGCATAGCTACTCTACATGGCATATCTCGTACACATTGCGTACGAGATATGCCATAAAATAGTAAGACTGCTGCAGTACTTAAAAAAATGCGCGAAAATTTGTCAAAGAACAACATCATTCGAACAGCACTGGTGAAGTTCAGGAGAAGTTAGCGTGGGTGGTATACTCGTAAGTACATATTTCGTTGATCTAACCGTTTCGCTTTGCTGGTCGAGTTCGAGCGTGTGAGCGGCATGCGGCGCTTTTAATATCCACTGTAATTAGATATTCAATACACAGTATGCTTTTATTTAGAGCTTGCTGAAGGGTATTACAGAATAAATACAATCAAAGTGACTTACGATTGGGAAAAAAACGTTAACAAACGACGCTACATGAAGTGCGGCTCTCTGCTTCTGAGTTAGCAGCTGATCCGTTCATCGTGACTTTCACTCTCAGTGCGTTGACCACCACCTACGTTCAGTAAAAACTCCTCGACGTCAAGACGGTTTCTTTGAAAATCACTGCTGAAAGTGATCTGTAGAATTCTCTCCGCCAAACGACTTTAATAGCCTTAACAACGCGCGTTTCACCACGCACAACATCCACACGGCATCACTCCCCACGTTTATTTGAGGGTGCAGACAACATTTCGCTCAGATACTCGGCAAGAAAGGAACCGCTTGCTGTGTTCTGCCATCTATCAACGAATGTAAAAACAGGCGGCGCAGCACAGGTCAAGGTTTCGAAGCGCAAATCGCGAGCCTGCCCTACTTTCCGTGTACAATGAACGTTATACGATTCATGCACTACAAAAGCACTAACGAATGCTATACGCACGTAAAACAAGGCGAACTTTAACTTGAATGGTCAGACGAGAACATTCAGCTATCCAAAGTGGCTGCAGAAAATATTTCGAAGCTGATGTGTACGCTGCGGGCTATATTCGAAAGCGCTCGTTGCCACATATTTTTCAAAAACTTCACTTCTCGCAAGAACGAACCATATTTATCGTGTCACGGACGTTTCAATATATTCACTGATGCACAAAACATACAAAGTGATTTGTATTCATTTCTTGCTAAGCGTTAACACCACGGCTAGCACCGCCGAACAAGAGAGCATTGGAGCGTCTGCCTACAGATCATCCTTGAGAGGACGCTCCTGAATTCCGCTAGGTGGCTTGGAAGTCCATGAACACTGCGAATAACATGGAGATGAATGTGGTGTCTTCTGATTCAATAGTGTTCATTGAAGTGACACGATGTCAACCAGAATTCTGTATCATTTCTATAAATTGTTTACGATCAAGCTTTCAGGTGACAAAGCCTACGTTATTAATACGAGTACTAGTGTAAATGAAAAGAGCGACTGGGAAGTAATCCATATTTTGTTTCAAACAATAAATTTGGAGAGGGGGGGTGAAGAAAGTTAAATAGAGCATGATCAATAAGAGTTCCGAATCTATTATTACTGCAACGTGCCGGAAGGAAAAGTAAAAATTAGAGACCATAGCCCTGGATGCAACTTGCAAGCTGGGCTGCAAAGGAAGAAGTATCAAGTAAATTTATGTTACTATCACCCATGATGACGACGAATTTTTTCCTTTAAAAGAGTGTCAAAAATGAGATCAAGTGCTTCACAAAATGCACAATTTGACGTATGTGGTGATCGATAATTGGTACCAAAGACACCATTATTATTATCAGCATATATTACAGAGTGAGCTACTTCTATCCACACTGAATCACAATCACGGATATTTGAGAGCAGATCAAGCCTACGCTTGTATAGAATGCCAGAACGAATTAACATGGCTGAGCAACCATGTTAGTATGACGTGCGATTACAGTATTCTGAACTGTAAAACAGAAAACCATAGAGAGTTTTGCTCAATTGGCTCAGCCATGTTTCAGAAACACATATGATTGAAAATAAATGAAGACAAGATAGTAACATTTCTGAATTCTTAGAGTGCGAAAACAACGCGAGTGTAAGTGAATCACTGGATGACGATTGTTCGAAGAGCAGGACCTGGTTTCACTAGTGCAAGTGTATGACGTAAGATTAGAGGAACAACAAAGTATAGGTAAAAACGTATAATTACTTTAAGCGCAAATCGCAGGGTTGAAATCCCACCCGTTTCGAAAAACTCTCCTGTCTTTTCTCTTCTCCTTTAATCCTCTCACCACTCCCCCCAGTGCAGGGTAGCAAATCGGACGTGCGTCTGGTTGACCTCCTTGCCTTTTATTTCTTCCCTTCCTCCTCCTCCTGTATTTTGACTGTCTCACCTTGATGACGCAGTCAACAGTCCACGAAAAATGCCACTTTTTTCTTTGTTTGGTGTCAGAAGTTTGCTGAATAATTGCTTCTTTTGAGGAGTGAGGTGATCATTGACGAAAACAGGTCTGACTCTTTCTTTGTGGAAACCGATGTCACTAGTGCTCAGGCATGCCTTGCGGGCATTGCCTATAATATCAGTTTTCAAGGCTCGAGAGTGAAATCGAGCTGGCAAGTCCTTTGTTTTGGACGCCGACAGAACACGATGTACAATTTCTATATCACTAGCAGGAAGCTAGCAGTTTATTTTAGGCGTGAGGGATTTGTTCAGGGACTCAACAGTTTTGTTCAGAAAATCAAGGTTGCTCATACGACCCTCAATCTCGTCCTTTAACCCTGTAATTATCAGGAAACGCTGGCAATTTAGCTTGGGCCCAACAATTGTCGTTACCTTCTCAAGAAGGTTATCAAGCTTATCGCTGAAAGTATTTTCGAGTTGTTCCATGCATTTAGACAGTACGGCAACAGTTGGCATGATTATTAGATAACACCGAAAGTAGCAGCAGCGGCAGTGTAAATAGTTTTGCCATAAATGACTGAAAATGGGCATAACCATTGATTTTGCTGGGATTACCCTACATTTCTCTACTATTGAAGAGTTTGCTTTTGATGAGTTCACATTGTATGGAGTATCCGTGTCTTTTTTTTCTCTGTGTACATGATCACGACAACAACTGTCTTCGGATGAAAGTAGAACCATAATAACAAAATTGCATCTTTGCATGAACACTTGCTGCATTTAGGATCCTGTGGTTTAGATGAAACTCAGTATTTACTGTTGCCTACTAATTTTGAAAGACTGTTTACCTTTACTTTTGAAGGACATTGAACCTTGTGTAAAGTTCAAGGTGAACGTTTTTTTTTCTAATAGAAAGCTCGTTTTTGCTAACGCTTATCTTCCAACTTCCCCGACAACTGTCTGCTTGAAGGGATTCTTGAGGTCCTGTTTTCGACGAGCCCTGACTGGTTTTTATCAGCTCCTTGTTTGAGCGAACGCAGGAAACTAAAAGATAAACTTTCGGTAACAAGCGTACCTAAAAATAGAAAGACATGAACTCCCAAACCTGCTCTTGATCACCGTGTGGTTTTGCAGAAACTATCGTGGCGGTTTCTTACGGAAGGAAGAAGTGAGTGCCGCTTGTCAGGCCCTAGCCGATGCTTAACACTGATAAGCCTGTTTTGAGTATAAAGGTGGGGGACAGTATAAACGATGGTGGGCATAAAACAGCCTGCAAGAAAAAGCAATGATTATCGCCGCCGGTTCTTTTTACTTGTGAGAATTTATTTCTACGGTTTACTTTTCGCTGTATATATTTTCTCTGGGTGTTCTCACAGTGATCTTGAGCTGTCGTATAAAATAGAGGTTGCTGGTACGCAACCGCCACTCGCTCGGTATTGCGTCCTTCCTGACAGAGCGAGGACCCCGAGAAGACCTTCATCGAACAAGATGGGCTTGTGGCACGTGTGCACATGCGTGGTGCTGGCCGTGCTGGTTGGTGTCGTTATTGCTGCCAATCGGGGAGAACGAACGGACGCGTTTCGGGTAAGTTAAACTGATTTCTGCTCCGGTAACTATTTCGCAGCGAGCATACTTATTTCGCTTACCTGTGTGAGTCGTACTTGTAAATGTCAGAATTTATATTCGCACATTGCATTTTTGTGCATATGTGGCACCAGAAATTTTACCACCGGAAGTTAACAAATGATCTTCTAAGATGAAAACTGTGAATTAATCTTGGATTCACCTAAACAAGCAAAATATTAGAAGATAATATATTTCGGGCTGGCGTGAAAAAAAAAAACGGCAGCGGTACATTTAATAGAATTCACCTTTATAAAACCTAACATGCCCATAAGCGGTGTACGGAACTGAGCCAGTTGGTCGAACTTCATTATGAAACTCCATGCAAAAAGACGACACATAAGATGAAGTTTTGTGAGCTCTTAGGTCCTATGTATAGATTTTTTGTGCGCTGCTTTTTAACGATGGTGCTTACAATGCGTGTCTCTGCGAGCACCTACTGTAACTTAGAACAAGAGGCAAAATGACATTTTCTTATGCATTTCTGTATACAATACGTAGCATATTAGGTGAGTGATAGCCCATAAAAGCAGTTGAAAGCAGTGAATGATACCGAAAAAGTCCTTACTTTTTTGGAGTGCTTCGTCCTTAGGCTTCGATATCACAGATTGTTCATCACCAAAGCATGCGCTCTGATACATCTTCAGGACCATATAAAAGGTTGGACGACTGAAGCGATTCTCAGCCGCATTACGCAGACGGCGCCACGAAAATGAACAATATATTTTAGTGCATGATTATTTCAGTGTACGTGCTCAATTTACTTAAAAAGTAAAGGTATATACGAAGCGTTTCACATCAACAAAACGTGTGGGAAAAGAAACAGATAGCTGTGCGGACATATCGAACGTAAACGGTGTCTTTCTTTTGCTTTTTAAAATGTACTCGCATGGACATGTGTATAACAAGTAGTTTTTGAATGTAACGCGTTGGGTTTAAAAGAAAGTAGCGCTTTTAGTTGTTTGTCTAGTAGAAGAACGGCTATTTGGACTGAAACGCAAAGTACACTTTGAAAAGGTTTCCAGATTAAGTTAGTCCTCTAGTTAGTAACCGAGATTTATTCTATCATTTTTTTGTTCGATCACAGTGAGTCATTTTGAAACGTTAGGAAAACTCCTGGATACGCATTCCTCGTACGTTTCAAGTTAAATCGGGTACATTGAAAGGCATTATTTTGTGGTATGAAACCTCGCTTAAGCAGTGAGTGGCAGGTAAAACGAAGACCCGCACGAGGATATTCATAGGAAATCCGGTAGTGTGGTCAAGCTAGATGTTTGAGGCGGAACCATACAATTCTACATTCCAGGAAACCTGTCAGGTGCAAGGTTTCGCCCAGCTGAAGACACTTGGTCAGCTTGATTATTTTGATAGAGATTAAGCTTATACAAATGGTAAGCCTTGCTGCTCTAGAAAATTCAAAACGTCGTATTTCTACATACAGAAGATGATATGCGTCTCGCAACAAGCACAAAAAGAAAAGTTCTTTTACTTTTTTCATAGAATGCCCCAAAAAGTGGTATATATAAACAATATATATATATATATATATATATATATATATATATATATATATATATATATATATATATTATTTATTTATTTATATATAGGTATAGGATATGGCACAACGGGAGCGTTGTCAACAAGGATAAATATATTTATTTCCCAACAGTTCCGGGAGGGATCCTCCCTTCATCCCCAGATGAAGGGAGGACCCCTCCCGAAACTGTTGGGAAATAAATATATTTATACTTGTTGACAACGCTCCCGTTGTGCCATATCCCATACCTTCATAAAGACTAACTGGCCCATTGAACTATTACTCCACTATATATATATATATATATATATATATATATATAGAGAGAGAGAGAGAGAGAGAGAGAGAAACATGAACGCAAAAGAAAAAAAAAAGAGCGAAAGTAAAAAGGATGAAAACGAAGGAAGCATACCAAAAAAATTGGAAGTACAAGAAGAAAAAAGAAAACCACAAATTGATTAGGAAGGGTGGCATCTGAAGATTGTAAGACGAACGTGAAAATTGCAAACAAGCCATGCCATCATTGACCACAAAATGCACCCCACGCACCCCCCCTTTCTCCAAGTGCAAATTGTGACGACCCACGTTTAGTATTTCGCCTTCTGGTGCAATCCGCTGGCGGCTTATCGACCTTTGAAGTTTACGGCGAATCGGTGGGGGGAATATAAAGTGCTTCGAGTGCATGTCAGTGGTGCCGGAAGGTATAAAAAAGCCGGCAATGTGACACCGCCATCGATAATATTTGTCTGCATTGGCTGCTGTCAGTGAAAGGAAAGGAAAGATGCATAAAAACAGAAAAAGAAAGTAAAAACAAAATAAAGGACTGTCCGACATTCGGGACCACATATCTGTGTGTTCTGGCTGTGCTCGAGGCAGCAAAACAATTTTATACTGTTAGATCCACGCGCTTACAGCTCTGCCAGGTGATAATATTACTGTCGCAACGGGATGCTATAGGCAGAGGACTGATTAGAAAGCGGCGTTTGCATTGTTTAATTATCGTAACGCTGACAGGGTGCCTGAGTGTCCATTTATTCAGTTTTTCATCGTGTTTAAATTGTAGGTAAATTAAGATTCCCGTTTTCCCATTCTGTGATCGTTCAAAAATTGTTTTCAAATAGAGTAACCCTCACGTCATCAAAGGTGTGATTTTTCAATTTACTGTGGGTTGAAAGTAAAAGGCTTGGCAGGGAACGTATATGCGTTCGATAATTGTTGAATCTAATTCTAAATGAAGTGTGTGTTTGGCCTTCGTATTGCCTGTTACATACTCCACATTGCAGAAGGTATATGAAGTTGTCTGAGTCCCAGTCTAGTGCACCACTTATCCTGTGCCTACAATCCAAGTGGGTGCTTTCCGCCCCTGCCGTTGTTCGCATGTGTTTGCGTACTTTACATCTGCTTTTTCCGCAAGGGCGACTCACGGTTTGAGGTTTTATGCCTATTTGAAATGCGGAGCATTTCTCGGCAAACTTCGGCAACTTTGAGCGTATCTATCTATCTATCTATCTATCTATCTATCTATCTATCTATCTATCTATCTATCTATCTATCTATCTATCTATCTATCTATCTATCTATCTATCTATCTATCTATCTATCTATCTAGCCGCCTACTACATTTAGCTCTCCTGGCCGCTTCGATGGTTGTATCTATACCAAACTTGGCATGGCATAACATGAGTGTATGAAGAGCATATTTGACTAGTAATGACATGAAAATCTTGATATGTATATCAAGAATGTCATGATTTGCATTTCGCCCCGCCGTGGTGGTTTAGTGGCTAAGGTACTCGGCTGCTGACCCGCAGATCACGGGATCGAATCCCGGCTGCGGCAGCTGCATTTCCGATGGAGGCGGAAATATTGTAGGCCCGTGTGCTTAGATTTGGGTGCACGTTAAAGAACCCCAGGTGGTCGTAATTTACGGAGCCCTCCACTACGGCGTCTCTCATAATCATATGGTGGATTTCGGACGTTTAACCCGACAAATCAATCAATCAATTCATTGATTTACAATTCATGGTCCTGCAGCTCTCGCGATAGCTCCGCTCACATGGCATGTTGCCAAACTGGTATGATATGACATGATTGCATGGCTAACACAAGTTACAGGCTCTAACATGAAAATCACGACATGCGTGTCATGTAACATGGCTACATGCCATGCTCATGATGCGCTCGCGGGCGGTTTTGCTAGCGTCCTTTATACCAAGTTTGATATTACACGTACCTGAATGGGTGACGAAGGTATGTGACTGGTGCAAACATGATAATTATTAGATGCATGTCATGTAACAACATGACTACCAGACAGGCTCATGATGCCCTGGCAGCCATTTCACTACATTCATTTATACCAAATTTGGTATTAAGGGACGTGAATGGGTGACGAATGTATGATACCGGTACAAACCTGATAAACATGAGATGCGTGTCATGTAACAACAATACGACATGCTACGCTCATGATGCGCTCGCGGCTGTTTCGCTAGCTTCACATATGCCAAATGTGGTATTACGGGACGCCAATGGATGACCAAGGTATGTGACTGGTGCATGCATGATAAACATGAATGCGTGTCATGTAACAACAAGACGACATGCTACGATCATGATGCGCTCTCGGCCGTTTCGCTAGCTTCACATGTACAAACTTGTTATTACGCGACGCGAATGGACGACATAGGTAAATGACACATCCAAACATAATAACCACATGCGTGCCATATAACATGCCACACTCAAGATGCGCTCGCGGCCATCTCAGAAGCTTCGCATATGCCGAATTCGGTATTACGTGATGTCAATGAATGACGAAATATATGACTGATGCAAACATGATAATCCTGAAACACGTGTTATAAAAGAACATGACAACCTACCACACTATTAGCGTGCTTGAGGTCGTTTCGCTAGCTCCACATATACTAAATTTGGTATCACGTGACGTGAATAGATGACTAAGGCTGGCGACACGTCTAAATATGATACTCTTGAGAAGGAAGTCATGTACGGTATCATTTACTTCCACCTCATAACGTTGCACTGATTCGAAAGGGACATATAAACCTTTCTTATTCATGCTTTGCATATCATCGATTCCCACTGTGCGTGGGATCTGTCTTTTCTTTTACATTATTAAATGATCTTTTATACTGTCCGGCCGCCTGCATACCACACAAGGAGGAGAAGCGAAAATTTTGGTTATCGCACGTTCTGTTCTATCATGTTAGTGTTTTCTTATGACCATTTTAATGTTCAGTGGGTTGGTCGTGAAAGTTAATAGCAAAGTTTGATTGTGACGCTGGTCTGCATTTTTCTTGTGGTTTAGAAAAGTCTGGGGTTCAAATTTTCTGCTTTTTAAGGGTCTCATTGATGACAGTTGGGGGGTATTCTTGATGAAAGAGTGCCTCGCGCATACGTGTGCTGTTTTTATGGAAGTCCTAAGTGCGGAAGCGTATTCATCTGAATCTCTCTGCTTGGCAACAGAGAATGGTGGTTTTGCAGTGTCGTGAATGGCAGCTTTTGAAGTGCAGGTATTGTTGCCCTTAGGTTTTCTGTATATGCTAGATACCAGCACACCGTCCTCTATTTGAACAAGTAAATTAGGAAGATTATTTCAGTGTTTGATGAGGAGTGTGTAAAATAAATGCTGGTATTTGCTTGGTTAATTGACTGTGTGAATTGGAATATAGTTCTCCGAATGCTTTCATATAGGAAAAATATTGTCGAGGTACCGCTTATAGATAAAATGTGATATCACGCAATGAAACAAAATTGTACTATATATATGTTTCATGAATATGTTAGCGTATGTTTGGGGCCGCTTTTGTACCCTTTACTCTGCGGCTGACTTGAAGTTAGTGCTGATTGTTATATTCAAAGCTCTTCAAATCACGTACAAGTCTTGTTAGAAATTCAATCATTTTTCAACTGGATATGTGTCAGGTTTCTGGGTGTCACACGATTTAACAAGTGCCTTCATACCATCGCCATGACATTTGTATAGAGTATATATATATATATATATATATATATATATATATATATATATATATATAGTGGGAGTAATAATTCAATGGGCCAGTTAGTCTTCGTGAAGGTATGGGATATGGCACAACGGGAGCGTTGTCAACAAGGATAAATATATTTATTTCCCAACAGTTTCGGGAGGGTCCTCCCTTCATCAGGGGATGAGTTATACTGACATGAATTTCCAAACTTCGTTGTGCCGCGTCCCTCTCGCCTTGAAACATGTTTGCGAGAGTGAGAGGGAACTAAAAAAAGGAAAGAAAACAAAAAATGGGGGGAGAAAAAAAGAAAAAGAAAGAAAAGAAAGAAAGTAAACAAGAGGAAGAACCACTGTCAACACTGAGAACGAAACCAACTGTCCGTGTACGTCCACATACGTTTCTTATCACGTGCTGTTCAGTTCTCGACGTGTGTCGGGCCACCCAAGATTGTCGCCGCGGTGCCGGGAGGGTCCGTGACGGCGTGCGTAAAGAAAGGGTTTCCCGGTGATGTGTCGGTCGGCGTGCGGCGTGCGTAAAGGAAGGGGTTCCCGTTAATGGGTCGGTCGGCTCTTTTTACCTTTAATCGGACGATGATTAAAGGTAAAAAGAGCCGACCGACCCATTTGTTTATTTATTTATTTGCAGTACCCTCAGGGCCAAACGGCATTACAGAGGGCAGTGGTTGCGATAGAAAAGACAAAAATTCTTACAAATGCAGCGGCGAATCTTACATCGAGCAGAAGATCTTAATTATACAGGTTAGCTAACAGGCTTTAGAGCAAACAAAAACGCAGGAATGATGAAAATTACATCAAGAGAGAAAAAACGACAAGAAAATAAATACTGTACAGGAACAACACAGCATCGGGTAATACAATACTTTGTTGGCTGTAATTACACATAACTAGCTAAGACACTTTTGAAATGAAGGTGATTTACAATGGCTGCTGATGCGGGAAGCCGGTTCCAGTCCTCAGAGGTGCGAGGTATTAAAGACTGTGAAAAGGCGCGAGTCCTGCAAGAAGGCAACCCGACCTTATGAGAATGATCCAGCCGGGGTGAGATATAACTAGGAGGCAAGATAACACCGTCCCGCAGCGATGTGTGACGAAACAGCTTGTGAAACAAGTGGAGACGAAACATTTTACGACGAGATGAAGGTGAAGGTAAGTTGAGGCTAGATTTCATGGCTGTTATGCTAGCTGTCCTCTTGTAATTGGAAAGTATAAAACGAATTGAGTTATTCTGTACCAATTCAAGAGAGTGTATTAGGTTGGCATGACTAGGATACCATACTGCAGAAGAATATTCAAGTTTAGGTCGTATTAGTGGGAAGGGGTTCCCATTAACGGAAACCCCTTCCTTTACGCACGCCGCACGCCGACCGACCCATTACGGGGAAACCCTTTCTTTACGCACGCCGTCACGGACCCTCCCGGCACCGCGGCGACAATCTTAGGTGGCCCGACACACGTCGAGAACTGAACAGCACGTGAGAAGAAACGTATGTGGACGTACACGGACAGTTGGTTTCGTTCTCAGTGTTGACAGTGGTTCTTCCTCTTGTTTACTTTCTTTCTTTTCTTTTTTTCTTTTCTTTTTTTCTCCCCCCTTTTTTTCTTTTCTTTTTTTAGCTCCCTCTACTCTCGCAAACATGTTTCAAGGCGAGAGGGACGCGGCAGCAACGAAGTTTGGAAATTCATGTCAGTATAACTCATCCCCTGATGAAGGGAGGACCCCTCCCACGAAACTGTTGGGAAATAAATATATTTATCCTTGTTGACAACGCTCCCGTTGTGCCATATCCCATACCATATATATATATATCACGAGAAAAACCGCATGATATTTCGTTCACATTTTTAACATCACAATATGACGCCCCTAAAATCAGGCATCGCGCACGCGCAGATCGCATGAAAGTAATTTACGGGCAGCATCGACACAGTATCAGCAATATTATTGTGCATATATATATATATATATATATATATATATATATATTATTGCCGATACTGAGTCGATACTGCAGAATAAGTTACTTTCATGCAATCTGCGTGATGCCTCATTTAAAGAGCATCATACTTTGACCGAGAACTTCAAAAATATAGGCTTAATTCAGCTTGAACATGCATTATAAAATAAATGTTAACCTAGCGATTGACATATGGTGTGGTTTTTCTTATGAGAGCACTATTTCATTCAAAAGCGATAAGGAAAACATCCTTTTATTGAACCTTGAAGGTAAATTAGTTATTATCGGTACTACAAGCTCTTTCAGCCTCCCAGTACGCAAAGAATATTGCGCAAGAAATTACTGGAAATATTGGAAAAGTGAACTACTCATACACATATAGGATACATCATAAATATAATATGGCTTGTTTGTAAACTAATCCGTATATTATACTTCAAGAGTAATACTGAAAAAAAAAGCCCTTGCAATCCACAGTGCATTTCACAACGAAAGAACACTAATGGTCCTGTTTACAAGACGAATACGGTATCACGACATAGGAGTTTTCTGCACTGAGACTTTTTTTATGTGTAATGATGAAAAATATGAGGGCAGATTTATAATACGGGTTTTTAACTGTATCTAAATTATCTTCATATGGCTGAGACAAAAATTCTAACATTATGAAATATGGTCATTGCTAGCAACGTTCGGACAAAGTCTGCTTCACAGTTTTGAGTATAAGGAAATATTTCCCAAGTCAGTTAATGAACCTTAGATAGACAAAACTTCCGCAGCCCTCTCATACGGCATCTCCCATAATTATACCGTCACTTAGAAACGCGTAACTGTCTAAAACGGTCCTCCTTAACGTCCATGTCTCAAAATAACGTAGCATCAGTATCGTTGAAAAAATTGAATTGCTGCGCAAACTTGTACAACAATTCAATTCAAAATTGTGCAGCAATTCAATTTTTTCAAGCATTAACCAACTAGTCTGCAAAAAATTATTGCATCAGTATCGTGTCACACACCTCGTCTGTCATGGAGCTTCTAATATGAATGTGGTAAAGTGTAGGCATAAATCAATTCTGCGATGCCATCTCTTTTGAGAAGGTGGATTACCATAATAAATGTTGCAATAGGGGAATTTATGAAAGGGTGCATGCGACATATCCTTAACGGCATCATGTCTTGCACATTTAAAAGGAAAAGAGTGGGCCAGACACAGTGTCTGTCTTCTGTCTTGGCGTCGCAGAATTTCCTTCTGCAATATACCAGCGAGTGCAGCCAACCCTATCTCCACCAAATCAGGCCATTCCCCAAACGATGTGGTTTTGGTGATCGAGCAACAGTATACCTCGCAGCAGACGGGACAGATGTAGCAGGGTAGGCCAGGCGGTGGGGTCTGTGGCTGTGGTTGCATTTGCTCTCTACCTACGTACTTTGGCTGCTTTAGGTGATGACCGCAGTAAGTTCTCAGCATTATTTACATTGCTCAAATAAAACTTCTCAAAACAAAAAGTGTGGTCACAGTGTTGAGAGCTTTCTTTTGCGCGCCTCCCTTTCATCTAAATCCCCAAAGATAGTGACAGCCTTCCACGTCCGTCCCCCCTTTCTAAGACAAATGGGCAGACACTTCTACATCGCCACTGAAACATGGCTTAATGCAAAGGTACAATGCCCTTGCACATTACCAATCCCTGTGGCACCGAATTAAAACGTTTGAGCTCGTAACAGTGCAGCTGCTTAAGGTCGCGCTGCATCTCTGTGAAGTGTAACACATCTCTTGGCGAATAAGTGCCAACTACTCACCTCCAAACAACTACAAGGGAAGAAACTGTCTATAGTAAATCTAGCTGACAAGTTTCAGGCAGTTCCAGTGAGGTGATGTGCAAGAAAAATTGGCACAGCGTTGCTACTCACCTCTGGTTCACATAACACTAGATAAAAAATTGAAATTTGCAGAATCTCAACTGACTGAAGATCACGAAGAGTGATTAAACACTACTAATGATGGCTAAACTGTTTTAGTGCAAAGAAAATGTGCACAAAATAGCATTGTTGTTACGTATTGCAAGGGGGTCACGCAAACACTGCTTTTATTAAGGGAGAACTTGTGCATAACCGAGTATAGTGAAATAAATAAAAAAGTCTGCTAAAGCGTTCAACTTATGCTGCAGTTCTCTTATGCTGCAGTTTTTCATGTGATAAACGTCTTGTGGCCGAGGCATGTCCGTTTTGTTGGAACCTTAGTGAAAGCAGTCTGTGCGGCAATATGTTGACACAAACTCGTTGTTTCACCAGTATTTGCAAAGCTCAGTCAGTGAGGCAGGTTACCATTTTTTTAACAACGCATACGTCACAGAGAAATGACGAAACGTTATCAGACCAAATGAAGTAGTATTGTCACGCAAAAGGGTTGCACTGTGATATACGGGGTTATGCCAGCACGAGTAGTAAACACGAACTTTTGCTTATACCACCGCAACGTGTTGCTGGTGAAGTGAGAAGAAACAAAGGTAGAAGGAGGGTTGCCGGTATTGCAAGAAACTGCTCCCCTCTAAAAATTTCCGCAGTGCTAGAACGTCCACTCTCTAGCGTCGGCACATCTTCGTTTCTACGCCTATTCAAGAGCTATAAAGCTGTGCTGTATTATGAAAGCCCCATGGACCAAAAGGACTGGTCTTGAGGTAAAAACAGAGAAGTAGCTCTTGGTTCTAATGAAATAAAACCCCGCTCGAAATTTTCGCAATCACACTCATAAATGTATTCCTTGGTCACTCTCATTAGGGGATGCATAGAGTGTATACACTAGCAGCAGAAAAGAGCCCCTGGTAGCACAAAGGTAGGATATGAAAAAAGGTATCTGTTCAGCAGGAACCTGTCTTGTCCCTTGTTCTCTGGCTGTTTTGTTCACTTCGCCTTTCACATCTCGCCGTGATGCCAAACCACAGGCCAGGTTTCAGGCTACCTGCTGCGCTCTTGTGTGTGCCCTTTCATAAAATATATGTTTTTGCATATCGATAATCAAATGCTTACTTTTTCGCTCAGGTGATCGAGGCGTTTTCGCGACCTGTCAGCATCTACAAGGACAGCAACAACTCACCCTTCAAGTGCCTGAGTGCTACACGAACTCGCTTCGATCCTCAAGCAAAAGAAGCAACCTACATTTGGCACCTGAAAGATGACCATGGCATAGCTGAAGTAAGCTGTTCTCTTTTTTATGGCAATTTTTCGAACTTGTTCTCCTTTCTGGTGATAAAACTATTGAAGATCCTCCAAGGATACCATGGTTGCCAAGGCACTGCTGCGCACAGTGTAACTGAAAATGAAGAATAAACATTATCAGCTTCAATAATGGCCACCGAGAGTGTGTTATTTGCTAATTGAATGCATGAAAACATAATGACAAGCTTGGTTTTGCAAGCAGCGTAAAAAAACAAAAAAAAACAACGGATTGTCATTAGTACTCCCGAAAACCCACAAAGGCTTCCTATAGATAGTGGCTTCGTGAAAGCAAACTCCTAAATTATTTTTTTACAGATAAGTCTGCTACGCATCGGGATGCATCAGACGAAAATAAAATCCGGGCAAATATTGAGAGGCTGTCGAATAAGCTTGGGAAACTAAAACACTGCTGGGGTAAACTTAAGGGCTGGTATTTCTTCGTTAGACGGAATAACAATAAGAACTGACAAGCAATAAGTCAAGGAAAAGGGGATAGTAATAAAAGTAATTGTAGTGTAGTTGTAAAAACTGAAATGTGGACGAAGAGATAACTTGCCGTGGGGTGACCTTCGAAAAACGCCTCCGATGCTATAGCAACTGAACTACCACTGCGGTTTTCACCCAGTTCACTTCATGGGGTAGGCATGTGCATTTAAACGTGGGAGTGTCAGTAAGCACCACCTGTTGCCAATAGGGCGAGTGTGGAACACTAATTTTTTTGCCAGTTGGCTTCACGTAGCACGTGATCTTATTACAAGCTCGCAGCTAAACAATGATACTTTGCACACCACCTGAAGGCATTAAGTCAGCAAGAATGAGACTCTTGCCATGAATGAAAAAAAAGAAAGGTAAATTTAGGGGTTGTTTATTTTTTTGTTTCGTTATACATAATACTATTGAGAACTCCAACGTTTCAGTGCACATACATGCATCATGAAGTGAACGGGGTGATAGCCGCCGGGGTAGCTCAGTTCTTAGAGCATCGTTCACGTTATTGGAAGGTCGAAGTTCGGTCCCTACCCACGGTAAGTTATCTTTTTGTTCACTTTTCTCGTCACAATTACATAATAATAACTTCTCATACAATACTCTATACTTTCTTGGCATGATTGTCTGCCAATTCTCATTAGGACAGAGCTGGAACCGTTACAAATTCAGGAGAAAATTCATGGTGCTTACTTGTGCCTGTGCAACAAGAGTGAGCACGGCGAATCTGTAGTAGTGTTGGGACTCAATGTGTACACCTTTAATGCACCATAATTGACATATTTTAGGTTATGTTGCCTGGGCCTATGGTCCTTGTGGTTTTTGCGATTGCTTGCGTGTCATTGAAGTCATCATATTGGCATCGATAGGCAGGAGAAAGTCGCTTCTGTTTCAGGATACTTTAAAGTAAAACATAATTTCGTCGTTTCTGGCCCTTGAGGAAGCTCATTTTTTGTAAAATTAAGGTTACGCAACAGTATAGCATGCACACGTTACAAGAAATAGACCACTGGCATGCATATTCGTTTTATGCTGAGCAAAGAAGGCCACGTTTGTATTGCCATCCGCTATCTATGACATAACATTTTTGATGTTACAGAGTCACCTATTGTTGCGCTTTCACCAGTTTAGTGTAGCACGTTTTAATTTTCACCCTATTTACACTTTCGCCTCACTTAGAAATTTGGGCCTTCATGTGTGCCAGACTTTCATTACAATACGAATGTCATATTTTGTATTATTGATTGGTGCAAAGCAACTGAAACAGAAGCACATGAAAATTGTCACATGGAGGTACCTAATGAGCCAGAAAAAGAAAGAAGAGGGGGCAAGATGGCGTATGTCTGATATAGAGCATTCAGAAGAAGCAAATATGCGCACACGAGCAAAACACGTGGATAGCGCCAAGATGAGGAATCAAACCACTGCAATGAAAACGGAAAGCATGCTAGGGTGATTTATAATACTACCTTCAGGTTTTATATTTCAAAGCGTATCTTTAAGTATCCCTCTGCGATTTGCTAACTGTTGCCCTGGTGACCTGGTCCCTGTAGCGAGCGACGTAAGTGCGGCTCCAGAGCTTACTAAACACGTGTGGTTTTGTTTTCGAAGGGAGTTTATCTTGTATGAAGTTAGGTGCATAAGATTGCACATGGCTCTTCTGCCCTGTAGCAGAAGTATAATTTCCGAGATTACCTGCTCACTCTTAGCACATTCATTTCTTCTGTTCACATATTTGTGAGCATGCTTCCTGAGCAGCACTGTTTTAACCTCAGAGCATTTCAAAATAGGATGCGCCCACTTCAACTAAGGAATGTAGTGCAATGGTCTTTGTAATATAGATAGTCTAAATAGTCGTGTAGACAGAGAACCACATAAAACACACACGTTATTTCCTTGCACAATGATTTTATTACACTTCGTTTCAGTTTATGCAAGGCAAAATTGTTACAATTTGCCTTGGGGGTCCCGACTAAGGGTTGAATAAACGCCTCACTAGCTCGTGCCACTGGGCCCGCAAGAACATGAACACAACAACAAGCATTTGTGTTACAGAATGCACTTGTACATCATCATTATATGAAGTGGTTACAGGATTAAAAATATTTTGATATAAGTGAAAGAGAGTATTAACACAGTTGTCTTAAAGTTGTATAAATACACCGACCTCAAAATGAACTTAAAACAAAAAGAAAGGTAATAAATATAGCTTCTCGCTGCATTTGCGTGTGAACTACACAGAAACTTTATCAACATTTACTAGAATGCTGGGAAAAGTAACAGTGAGTAATCAAAAATCACTTTATTAAAAAAGTACAATCGATTACTGTAAAGTAATAACTATCACTGGCTTAAAAAACAAGCTGGAAATGAATACAAGACATATATAGTCACCACATTCAAGGATCAAAAGAATCATAATTTTCTACTGTTAGGAGTTCTTTTTGATATTTTAATGAAGTAACTGATGTTTCATTTTGCAATAAATGAAGCTTGATTGAAGTTCTTGATTTAGGATGTTTGGTATGCGTCAGCTTGATAGTTGGTCTCCGAAGTTGTGTGTGATATAGGATCTCCATATTAAGCTCCTACATAATATAATATGATGTTTGTTACATAATATGTATCCAAGAATGGAGATATATTACCTTAAACTGATGTTGTACCTCTAAACATAGCATGTGTCTGTATTACTGATTGATGGGCAATATTATGTAGCTTTCGAAACATGATCGAGTACTTTATGGAGTGCAGTGCTAGATATTGCACGTATTGCGCGCTTTTGCAGCACTAAAGAGAATTAAGGTTTATGACAGTCGTTGTTAACCACGCTAAGGAACAGTACGGTAATCAGAGTATACAAGAGCATAGTAATTTTGTCGCTTGATATTTGTTCGGGTGAAGTACCTTAGCCTATTTAAAATGCCGATTCTTCTGAAGCATCATTTTTATTGTGTCTATGTGGGGGTCAAATAAAGTTGTTCTTCAAATTGAATTTCTAGGAATTTCATTTTTGCTGTTCGCGGAATCTCCACGCCCTGAAAGTAAATTTGTGCGCATGGAATGCATGTTACCCCTTTCGGTTTGAAGTACATGTATTGTTTTAGAGATGTTCAGTTGAAGTTTGATTACGTTTATTCATACTTTCTCTAGTTCATTCATATGTTGGCTTCCTTATATATTTGCATACGTCTGATCCTGCAAAGAATACGTTTGTATGATTGGTATACAAAATTATTTTTAATATCCCTCAATATTTACAATATCTTAATGAACAACAGCAATAGAACTGGTCCCTGAGGATGGATGGATCTTTGAGGGTCACCATACGCAATGAGTTCGACTTGTAAGCGTATAATGTTTAGAGTTGTATATTGCTTTTGTCGATGACAGCTAACTTTGTATCAGTTGGACTGTGGTACCACAATTACAGGAGTACAGCAGTTTACGTAAAAGTATTGATTGAGTGATTTGTGGGGTTTAACGTCCCAAAACCATCATTTGATTATGAGAGACGCCGTAGTGGAGGGCTCCGGAAATTTTGACCACCTAGGGTTCTTTAACGTGCACCCAAATCTGAGTACACGGGCCTACAACATTTCCGCCTCCATCGGAAATGCAGCCGCCGCAGCCGGGAATCGAACCCGCGACCTGCAGGTCAGCAGCCGAGTACCTTAGCCACTGGACCACCGCGGCGGGGCGTTACGTAAAAGTAGATCGTGTTGTATGCTCTCAAGTGGCTTACTGAAATCAAGAAACATTCCTTATGTGCCGATTTTGTTTTCAATCTTCTCTAGAATGTATTGTTTATTACGGAGTAAAGCAGATTCAGTACGTTTATTTTCGCGGAAACCATTGCGTTTTTTTTTGCAATAACATTGTTTGCTCTTACAAAACCCGTGTATGTCTTATTTATATTACCCTCAGCCATTTTCACGGATACAGAAAGTTCTGAGATAGGTCTGTATTTGTTTAGACAACCAAACGAACCTTCTTATATATTGTAGTAACTTTAGCAAGTTCCATTTGATCGGGAAGAAGTACAGACGGTAGCATCAAGTTATGAATGTGCGCACTCAGAGGAATAGTGATAATGTGACTAATAGCCTTTAACGGCTTAAGCTAATTGTCATGAGAAGCGCAAGCACATTGATCTTTTATTGACATGAATAATTTTTCCATGCTGTGTTGGTCAGTAAATAGAGAAAAACACTGGATTATCAATTTGTGGCTTTATGATTCTGGAAATATGTTTCTGTGCTGTTCGCTGTAAACTGCTCAACTGTAAGAAAGTGTTTGTTAAAAGTGTCAGCAATTTCTGATTTACTCATACCGAGTTTTCTGAACTTGATCCTTCTCGATACCTCTCTTTTGTCAACCAGCTCATTTATTGTATCACACAGGAGGCGTGCATCTCTTCAATGAGCGGTAAATTTATTGATATTGTAATTTGTCTTAGCTATCTTAAATTCATTGTACATATTCTTACGGATTTTTTTATAACTGCGTAGGTCGTTTGCATCTCTGAAGGATAAAAATGTTTGAAATAGGTTGTTTCTTAATTTAATTTTGTTGTACAATTCCCCTGCCACCCATGGCTTTCAAATTCTTTAATTTTCTGTGGCGCCTAAGAAAAAAGCATTTCTTATAAATGGAGGCCAAGTACTCCACAAAAATGTTGTA
>NW_023612706.1:0-57579 GCF_013339725.1 Rhipicephalus microplus | reverse complement strand
AAGAAGGAAAAGAGAAAAAGGAAGAAAAAGACATGGGCGATGTTTGCTCTTTCAAATTCCGCTCTAGCTACACGCCTGTTCCACGCTTTCTTTTAGTTCTGCAGTAGAGACCCTCTCCTTCCAAGGCCGCAGCGCAGAGAGAGGGAAAAAAAAGAAAGCTGTCGCGGAGAGTCCACCTTTCTCGGTGCAGATAAGCAGCCATTGTAGCAGCAGAGACTCAGTCGTTGCCGTTGTGAAAGGGAAATCGCTTTACACCGCAGCGCCGCTTCTCTGTCATGTGGCCCGCTGAGCGCTTCCTCAATCGTCTCCGCTGGCTGTGTGAGGAGGTCGGCTCTCTTGGCCACGCGGGGCGTGGCTGTAGGTAGGCGCGGAAGTTTTGAAAGAGCCGTGCCGAACGAGCGTCAAACTTCGCAGAAAACGCTATACAGTCGAGCCCACTTAAAACGGCCCCACCTAAAACGAACTTTCGCTTAAAAGAAACAATATCCGTGTGACCGTGAAAATATACATTGGTTCAATGGCACAAAACACACAACGATTGTCCCCGAGCGCCGCTGGTCGGGTACAGCAAACGGAGTCAGCGGTCTGCCGATTTCCCGGGAAACAAATTTCGACCACAGATCAGGCATCGGCGATGTGCCCATACCTTCTTATTGTCAAACGCCGACCCTGCCTCCGTGACCCTCTAGTTGCCGCTCTCCCCAACCCATGGAAGAAGGAAAGCTGTTTCCTTCCTCCATGCCCCGACTGCTTTTTGTTATGCACCCCTCCGTCCTTTGTCCCCCCGCTACTCTGAGCACCCCGCATCGCCAGACGAGGCCAGAGTTTTTCACACTGCCACCGATCTTTCGAAGACAGGTCGGCCATCTACCCTGTTTTTGATCGCTGTTTGGCGTCGCCGGCCTGGAGGGACCAGACCATTTGCCAACATTGTCGGCCACCGACTGTATACGATAGTCTGCGTCTAGTGCACGCGCGTACTCTACCCCACCGACTCTGCGATTTGTTTCGTGTTTAGGACTTGTTCTCGCTCACTTCGCACTCTGCCCAGCATGCCTTCCGGGCGCGTGCGGAAGAGCGAAAATGGCTGTTAATTTGCGTGGAACAAATTGCGAAATATCGAAGTTCGTGAAGCCACGAAAGCCCGCCGGTGCAACAAAACGATTTTGTTACCACGGCCGCGCGTACAGATCCCGTTGGCCGTGCTTTGACTTTTGCGCATGCAGGCACTCTTTCCAAGTTTTTCTACGTGTGAGTTTCGCGGACCTTTCAAGCAAGCTACCCAATCTCCTTCCTTCCTGTGTGTTTCGGTTTTCAAGGTCGCCCCTCCCGCCGCATCCTCCCCTCTTTTTATCGCAACTCCTTGTCCTTCTCTCGCAAGTATGCTCTCCTTATCACAGCCCCTTCGCCCACGAAGGAAGGTTCCTCCGTGCCTTCGCCTGTCTCCGCCGCTCCGCGACGCCCGCCACGCTGGCTTGAATTAGTTTCGTTTTCTGGCTGAAAACGGGCCCAGAGCTGTTCCACGCGTTCTGACACGTGTGTCGCGTGTGCACCCCTTGATTGCTCTTGGTGTGCGTATGTAGTCGGGATGGCAGACGGTAAGACTAGCACGCTTTTTCCTGCCGCTCAACAAAACCTCAAGCCAAGTGTGACCGCTTGGCTTGAGCGTAATCCGCGCGTTTGGTGTCGCGTTGCTGAGTGCTTGCTCATAGCTGTTGGCCATCTGGCAGCCAACTTGCCGCTTCGGGCGTCCCAGTATTCAGCTGTGGAGATGGTGAACATTTCGTGGGCGGCGGTGACGGCTACTTGCGCGCGAAACCGTTTTCGCGAGGCCGACTTCGTCGACGTCGGTGTTACGTCCTAACAGGACCACTGCGGCGGGGGTTTGTGGCAGTGCATCGTCGGCTCCGACCTGGTAAAGGTGGTGGACAATCTGTTGAGATTGTTTAATTACGGCGGATGATGATGCCGAAACTGCGGAACCATGCACTAGTTGGGACATTGTGAATGAAGTACGTGGCTAGAGCGATTTTGAGGAATCGGATTGCGAGAACGACGAAACTTTGGAGCCACTGCCTCATGCAGCTTATGCCACGGGCCTCGGCGAACGAGTACCCTGCCGTCTTAAATGAACTCCAGGCCGCCCTTATCGCTTCTGCTCTTCGAAACAAGTGCATCACGGACTTTTTTGGGGAGAAAATTGTTTTCACTCGCAACTTTTTTCAAGAGATGTGTTTAATTTACTACGAACTTCGGGATACAGCGAACGGATGCCGCGTCACACTCAGGTTTGTTATAAGCGAGCTTGACAGTACCTGACACACTAAGGTTGATTTTTTATAGACTATTTGATAGACTAATTAGTTTGTTATATCTATTTACCAGTCAATTTTAGTTCGTTAAAATAAGGTTTAAAATGTATGGTTCTTAATGGAGATTTCAAGAGGAACTTCGTTTACTTCGTTATATCCATTATTTCTTATATCCAGGTACGTTATAAGGAGGTTTGAGAGTAGTGCTCAGCTCTTAAAGGCGAAGCTTAGGGTTCCCCAATTTTTTGTAAAAGCGCTTCAGTATTTCCGCAGGCGAACCTTCTGCAATGAAATTCATATTGCTTTGTCTTTTTCAAAATTAACTGAACCCTTCAAATTATAAATCAAACCGATTTTTAAGTTAAAAATTGTAGTTACCTCGCTTCTCACAGTAGCAAATGATCACCGCGGGTTCGCGCTTAGCGAGCCACAGGGCCGCGACTTCATCACCTACTCGCGTGTAGCGCACCACTCTGCGCGCGCTCAACTAACAAGGCGTTTAGCGCGGCGCGGCAAAACAGACAGTGTTCGAATAAAAGAAATACACAAACACTTTATTGCCTTTGGCGGCACCCCGAACAACAGTACAACGTCCGCTCCCGGGATGCGGGGAGTAAAGGCTCCGGCACGTGGACGTTCACGATAAGGGGAAACCGCGAGCACGTCACAGCTGGCAATGGCAAGCTTTGACACGGCGGTCGGGTAAAGGTTCCTTGCGGCTGTGCTGCGCACTCTCACGATGGCCACTGGGCCTGGTCGCGAGAGTTATGGCAAATTTTGTACGCGTAGGCCTATGGCAAGTGCTGCTTGATGTGGTGCGACCACACCAAGCCGCACTTGCCGTAGGCCTACGCGTACTCAGGCTAGCACTCAAGTAAAAACGCCTGCCTGGGATGCTAAGGCCCCCCAGGCAGGCTACAAGGAGGCGCCGTCGAAGGAAACACGTGCTTACCAGGCGCCGACGAACAGAGGAGAGAGACTTTCCGGCGCGCACATGACTTGGCCTCGCTGATTCTCGCAGCCCCCGAGAACACGCGCCCATGCGGGGCGCCATCTATCACCACACACCGTTACCAGAGCACGGGAAAGGGAAAAGGAGCGGCCGTACGGCGGGATGCCCTCGAAAAGGTCACATGCGCTGCTTCAGATCCCCAACAATCAATCCCATAAAATCGTTCAGACATAAGCTCTTTCATTAACTTACATAATGTTCCAAGTTTGAGCTACTTGTGCCTGCAGATTTTGTTTAAAACTAACTTTAACGTATTCTTAAGGGCTGTATCATTTCACTGGAGAGTGCAGTGCTGCTTGGGAGTGTGGCATCATTATGTCAACTTAATCTCCAGAGATTGCGGCTCTTTGAGCTCACGGACAGTCATGCCATCAGGCAACAAACACGTGTACATTTATATCCTGCTTTTAAATCGCAACGAGGTACGAGCCGAAACTAAAACATCACTAGCGCCAGGGTAAATAACCTTACAAATATGCCAAATCGCACAAGCAACATCATGCTGCACAGTAGGCTTGTGCGAATTGTAAATTTTTTGTTCAAAGTGAATACTGCTCTGATTAGAATTATTTTGAATTGAATTTTAGTAGTATATAGCGCCTATATGAAGGAAAAATGAGCATATTTGTCATGATTGACCAACCTGCAAATTTTTTAATTGAAACGAAGCATGTCAAATGACAATCTTATTGGTTCACTGAGAAGATGAACAAACTTTGAATAGCAGCAGGATTTGACCATCGATAGAATGCAAGTGACTTCAGAAATTTGTTATGCTTTAAAATTTCTAATACCGAAAGAATATGAGCCATTATAACAAGCTTTTACACTTCAAAAACGAATGGATGCGAAGTTAATACATCTACAAGTGGGGCTTCGCGGCATTCCAGATTTTTTTTTTTCGAAAAGATGTTTTTTTGTTATAGCACTTCTTTACTGCAATGGAACCACCTTTACAGGCAGGTTACACTTAGAATAATTTATTCGTTCATTTCGATCTTCAAAACTCTAAATAAGTTCAATTCAAATTGAAGGGCATCTGAACATGTTAATATTTGTTTGAATATATGCACAACCCTAATATACAAAGTACCACGAATGCAGTGTCACCAACCTTCAACTCGTCGGGAGGAGTCCACGGGAAACGAGCTGTGGTACTGTCTCCATGGGCCCACTGCAGGAGACGTTCCGTTCCTACCAAACCGTAAAGACTTTACTGTTCTGTGTGCCGACCTAACTCTCCTGCCAGGCGGTGCCACCGACTCACTGTGCTAATTCTATCTCGCGCGACCACACAGCCCACCTCTCCTTGGCCGCTGTCCAACCTAGCTGCGGCTAATATGCTAGACACGCTGTGCGTCATCAGGCGCAAAGACTTTAATATGGGTGATTAGCACCCTCCGCATATACATGTCCCATGCGCTGTTGTTATTCCTAGAAAGGCCATTTTCACGAAAAGGAATATCAAGGGACAGCTACAGTGTCCATATAAAGGGAAATATCAGCTTTTGAATATTATCGTGCATTTTTTACAAAAAAGTTCCAAGAGCTGTCTTCAGTTTTAGCTGGATGCTGTCGCACTATTTTCTTGGCAGAAGTGACCTGAAGAGACCGCAACATTCAAATCCTAGGTAATGAACCAGGAAGTGGTCTTCATATTTTAACCTTATGCCTTCCAAATTATACATTTTTTAAATAGGGAAGCAATTCTGAATGGCTTTTTTTATTTTCCTCTGTAAAACGGCATTAAGCAAAGTAGATGCATTAAAAAGTATTTTGTATTGCAGAACACGCAGACCAAAGTTGACTATAAGAGAGAGTTGGCTTTTCTGCCAACTGGACAGGGTTGCACTTTTCCTTGAAGTATTTTGTGGAAAATAATAAAATGGTAATGCAATCTGTGCATGAAGACGATAACTAAAATGCACTGACCTGATCAGTCTTTGGTAAGGGACGACCTCTGCTAGCTCGTGCTAGTTGGCATGTGAAATTTTTGGTTCAGCCAAACTAGTCTAGGTAGGGTGAAAGGTTAATGAAAGTGAACACATGCATTCATGTTGTAAATGGCGGCAAACATTCGAGAGGTTCAGTATCTTGTGACACACTGCTACGTGCCAAAATATAGCGGAGCTAGGCTTGTTTCGTAGTGAGCTTAGTGGCATTTCGCTTGAAAAATAGGGACAAAGCCTCAAGGAGGTTGGTGGAATTGGATTGGAGAATCCGGTCAAAATGATCGATTTATGGATATTTTTTTCTGATCGTAGTAAAGTATTATAATGAACTACGCTGTTAAAATCAAGGAAAAATCACTTTATCAGTGTGTTATCGTCGAAACCCACAAAAAATGTCTTCAGGAAGTAGACTAAAATGTAAGTGAAGTAAATCCTGAATTAAAGAGGGGTCATCTGCAAGGCGTTCTGGTCCTCAGTGTTAGGTTATCGTGTTTGTGTATAGGGGAGGGGGGCTGACGCAGACGCGCTTCGCTATCAGCGGTGACCCGGACTCGGACTGTTGGGCTTCGTGATGTCAATGCTCGGTGTGATAGTGGCTCGATCATGTATATAAGCAACCGCCCCTTTTCCTTCCGGGTGGTAAAACAGTTGGTTGTGTGACCGAATAAACATTTGTTGCACTTAGCCACCGTGTGCTACCTGCCGGTCTCGCCCTGTTTAGACGAAGATATAATAGTGGCGACAATGATGGGATCCGAGTGAATCAGCACTGCCGACAGACGCCAGGCACTTTTGGGAGCGGAAGATTTCAACATGGCAGCGGCTGGCAATTTGAACCCTTCCTCGAGGACGGAGACGAGGTTTTCGAATCGTACATCGAACGTTTCGAGCACTTCCTTCGGGTGACCCAGGTGAGCGACGACCTCAAAGTTTTGATGCTGGTTATCGCTATTGGGAAGAAAACCTATCGCACGCTTAAAAATCTACTAGCTCCCGCGAAGCCCGAGGAGATAGAATATGCGCAACTATTTCAAGCCCTCAAGAAGCATTATGCTCCGGAACCCATGGTCATAGCGAAACGTTTCCGCTTCAACCGCCAGATTCAGCAGGACACAGAACTGGTGGCTTTGCGTTGGAATTAAAGAGTCTGGCTGCCTCCTGCAATTTCGGGGCATTTTTGAATGAATCTTGGCGGGACCGTTTCGTTGCCGGGCTGAAAGACGAGACAATGCAAGCAGAGCTTCTGAAGAGGGCCACACTGACGTTTGCAGAGGCGTGCGAACTAGCCCGAAGTATTGAACTAGCCCGTTCCGAGACGAAAAAATTCCAGCCCGAGGGGCAAGAACTGGGTGTCCACGCCGTACAACGACAAGCTCCGAGTTCAATGTCGGGACAGCCGCGTGGAGATTACATGGAAACCAGAGCAACGAAAGAAACCACCGGTTGGGCTTGCTACCGCTGCGGAATCACCTCCCACACCGACGAAAGGTGCCCGTTCAGGAAATACCACTGCCGCGCCAGCAAAAGAGTGGGCCACTTGGCAAGAGCGTGCCGATCGTCCGCCAGCACAGCGCACTATGCGGAGGACAGTAGTGGTGAGGACAATATTTTGCTACAAAATATATTTTCGTGTGACGAGAGTGTCCGAAACTATACTGTAAACGGACGGGTCGGGGGTCGTAATGTGCCGACGCAGATAGATACGGGCGCGTCTGTTTCTATCGTCCTCGAGACTCTCTATCAGCGACACTGGGCCGGGAGACCGTTGTTGCCGTGTAGCATAAAGCTAAAAGCCTATGGGGGAACGCCGTTAGCGGTTCTGGGCAAGCTGGTGATGCCGGTAGAGCACAACTACCATACAGCGACGCTGCCTCTGATCGTGGTCCGTACGTTGCGAAAGAGTGAGACTGCGTTGCTAGGGCGAGACTGGTTGGAATCTCTTAAATTGGAGTGGTTGAGTGTGAGTGGGGTGGGGATCGATCGAGTAGCTTGCTTGCTTGAAAGGCTCTCGGAAGTGTTTGAACTAGAGCTCGGACAGATAATGGATTGTCAAGTAAGCTTGTTGCTCAAGCATGGCACAACACAGGTCTTTTGTAAACCTCGACTGGTGCCCTTCGCACTTCTAGGTCTCGTTTCCCAACAATTGAGGGCCTGGCAGAACGCAGGGGTGATTGTTCTCATTCTAAAAAGCGACTGGGCCACGCCACTAGTGGTGGTTCCAAAAGGAGACAAAACGGTCAGGATTTGCGGAGACTACAGAATGACGGTGAATCCCTGCTTGCGCACCGATCATTATTCGCTGCCAGTCATGGAAGATTTGTTTGTAGCCTTGCATGTGTGCAAATATTTCACTGTGCTTGACCTTTCAACCGCGTATCAGCAGCTGCAGTTGCACCCTGACTCGCAGTCTTTGCTCACAATAAATACGCCCATGGGGCTGTTAAAGTTTACGCGCCTACCGTATGGTATAACCAGTGTACCCTCGATATTCCAGGCAGTCATGGACGATGTTCTAGGAGGCCTAAATATAGTCGCCTGCTACCTGGGTGATGTGTTGATTGCCGGGGAAAGTTTTGAGGAATGTTGGGAAAAGGTGGAAAGCGTGCTGACAAGGTTCAAGAAACCAGGCGTTAAATTGCGCAAAGAATAGTGCAAGTTTTTCGAAACATCGGTGGCGTATCTGGGTGACGTGCTGGACGAAAATGGCATTCGACCATCCGAGGATAAGGTGCGCGCTATCAAAGACGCGCCAACACCCAAGAACAAACAGGAGCTTCGAGCATATTTGGGCATGCTCAATTTTTATGCCAAATTTGTTCCGAACATGTCAGCAGAGCTGAAACCATTGTACGTGTTGTTGGGCGAAAATGTTAAGTGGCAATGAACAGACCGGGTGGCGGATACTTTTAAGAGATCTAAGGATTGGCTTATGCATCCCAGAGTACTAACACACTACAATCTGGATCAGGAACTGGGTATGGTATGCGACGCCTCGGCATATGGACTAGGGGCGATTTTATTCCATAAAATCGCAGGGGTCAAAAGACCGATAGCGTTCGCATCGAGGACACTAAGTCAGGCAGAGCAGGGCTACGCCCACCTGGAGAAAGAGGCTCTTGCAGTTATTTTCGGTCTAAAGAAGTTCCACAAATTTTTGTTTGGTTGAAAATTTTCCGTTTATTCAGACCACCAACTCCTGGTTGGAATTTGCGGGCATGGCTAGCCAATCTCTACAATGGCAGCAGCACGTATACAACGGTGGGCTTTCATCCTTGCAGCGTATGACTACCGATGGCTCTACCGAAAGGCAAGCGAAATCCAAAATGCCGATGCCCTTTCACAGCTACCGCTCCGAGACAAAGCAGAGGAGTCAGAGGGCGTTTATTTAATTTCAGTGCTAGACGAGGCTCCATTGTCGGCAAAGGAAATCAGATCAGAAACGCGTAAAGATTGATTGCTGTCCAAAGTGCTGTTTTTTACGCAGAACGGGTGGCCTGCGCTTGTGTCGGACGACGATCTCTCATCATACTTCGTTCGCCGTAACGAACTGTCGGTAGACCAAGAGTGCGTAGCTAGGGGCAATAGCGTGGTTATACCAGTTTCGTTGCGACAGAAAGATTTAGAAATACTGCGCGTGGAAACGCAGAGATGACTCAAATGAAAATGCTGTCAAGGAGTCATGTCTTGTGGCCTCGCTTGTAGCTAGACATAGAGCAAGCGGTGAAAGAGTGCATCACTTGTCAGTGGTCACAGAATGCGGCAGCTAGAGTGCCACTAATGTCATGGGGCTGGCCAACGCGTAGATGGCAGCGAGTTCATCTGGATTTTGCGCAAAGGGACCAGCATTACTTTTTGGTCCTAATGGACGCTCATTTGAAGTGGGTTGAGGTGTTTATCATGACAACAACAAGTAAAAAGACAGTAGAGAAATTGCGAGGTGTTTTTGCGGCCCACGGACTACCAGAGGAGATCGTGACCGACAACGGGCCCCAATTCACATCGCAGGACTTCGGAACATTCCTGAGCAGGAATGGAGTTCGTCATTCCAAATCTCTTCTCTATCACCCAGCTTCGAATGGTAGCACCGAACGGTGCGTTCAGACCATCAAGAAGAACTTGTTTAAACAGATACTAGACGAAGAAAGAAAAGGAGACAAGAAGTCCATACAACATCGCATAGACCAATTTCTCTTCAGTTATCGCAACACCCCGTCCAGCACCACTGGTGAGACCCCGGCCCAGATCTTCTTGTCGTGGCAGCCAAGAACCAGGCTGAGTCTGCTGCACCCTGAAATGAAACAACGCATGCGCGAAAGGGGGAGCAGGCGAAGCTCCACGCAGACCAGAAACGAGGGCCATGGAGAGACTTTACGGAAGGCGACCAGGTTTTGGTAAAAGGGCTCCGCCCGGACGACGACAAATGGTTGTTGGGTACAATTGCTCAGTGGTGCAGCGCCTGACGCAACTTTTGCAACACTCGCTGCAGCCACAGATTCACGAGCAGCTGACGAAAGGAAGTCTGCTAGAGAAAATGAGGCAATAAAAAAAGAAATAGAGGCTGTCACATCATCATCATAACATCATGATAAAGTGAGGGAAGAAAAGAGAGTTGCCATGGGGTCACTTTTGAAGGTGTCAATAGCGCGTGCACGCAAATTTTACAATTTGTGTAAAATACCTTTCAAGGTGTTCTGGCTGCATGATATGCACATGTTCGCGGGAATGGATCCCACAGGCTATCTCGGCTGCTAAATTTTGTGTCTACCCTTTAACTTCTTGCCCGACCATTGACGAGTGTAGTCAAGATTTTCTAACAGTGACCGATGACCACTATAATCATCGGTCATTTAATTTGTTTGAAAATTTCGTGACAACTCCCAAGAATCAGGCGTGACCGAAATAATGCTCACTATACTTGCCACATTTTTGTTTGTTGACGCTAGATTGCCGCACATCTAAGACATTTGTGTCCCAGCTTTAATTTATTGCTTTTTTTCATTCTATTGTCTCTCAGTGAAGCCACCTTTTATCATTTTCCACACAATTAGTGAATCAATGCTATTGAATTGAAAGACTGGTACCTTTATTTACAAATAAAAAATCTTTACAAATTGAGCAAAATTTTTTTTTTCAATGATCCTTGCAAGTTTGTTTTTTCTGTTGTGAAAGGGTTAAATTGACGGCCATCCACTTAGTAATTACCGCCTCACCCTACTTCTTTGTACCACTTGCTCAAACAGTGAATGTCGGTACTGCTTCATGTCTTGATAATAGGCTACAAGCGACCACGCAGCCTCGTTATTAAGAGGGATGAGGGTCTTAAAAAGTTTATTTGTTCTATTGTCATGAAAATTGCCATGCATGTGTATCACTGAACGGAGATTTAAAATGTGGAAGCAGATTTCAAATATCTCGCTTAGAAAAGAAGTAATGACAAATTTTCACAATATAATTTGGTAATTTCTTGAACCGGGTCTAATTGAACCGGGCATGTTCTGTCGTTGCACAGATCGTTGTCGGAGGCCAAAACTTGTCCACGCGTGCGCATGCGATTGCACTTAAAAAGCTGCGTATTCGGGGGAGAAAAAAGTGCTCTAGGTCAGGAGGCTTGTGTGACTTGGGTATTTTCTCTACTCGTGTCATGTCTCCCTGCTTAGCTTCCAGCGCTTTCGTCGGGAGGAGAGAAGAGAGCATGCAATTGCAACGTGCATCAAATCTTTGCAACTCCGCTCGTACTAGACGGATTGATTCTAAAAATCTTTGCGGTGATGTTTTTGTGAGACAATAAGCTTTTTTAATAAACTCCTTAGATGGCTACTTGAAAAGTGTTGCAGGGACCCTTTATTAATCGATTCTCTGTTTAGCACGCTCCTGTTCTTTCAAAATTTTACACTTTATCGGTCACACCTATGCTTGTTTCCACTATTCTACATCTTTTTCACACAGGATTTCACGAAGACTTGACGTACAGAATGCGGAAATGCAAATATTTTACTGTACTCTTTAGAGGGTGCATTGTAACAGTTGTGTGCGCTGTGGACACTTGCGACTGCAAACTACTGCAGTGGCGTCTTGTCCACGTTTACGTTGGCGCAGGCGTCCCAAGAGTGGCACTCCTTCTGGAGCACGTCCGCGGTCACTGGGCGTCACTCTGAGCTCCGACTTGGAACGCATGCTGGAGGAAGCAGCGGTGGTGCCGTCCAAAGCTTCAGGCATTCAAGAGGTGGATGTTGACGCCATTCTGGCGGAACCGTCCGTTCAGCTGCCTCCCCGCAGGCAAGCCCACTTATCGAACCCCTTGCATTTTTTGTAGTTGCATCCTGGATCTTTCACGTTTGTCACCAGGCTGGCATTGCCATCTTGTTCTCTGTTACTGTAAAAGCTCAATAATTCGGGTTTCATGGAACTGGAAGAAACTGTCCAAGTACATCATTGGTGAATTGTCTACGCGATAAGGAACCAAAAAAAGCATACTAAATCAATACACTTTCATTTTCTTGAGGATTATCTTCAACTCTTAAAGTTCATGATAACAAAGTTACATCTTTCATGAAAATAAATTCGTTATATCGGGAAATTCGTTCCTAAAAGTATATTCCTACTGCTGTATCTATTTTAATACTGTTCTTCATTTGCTTCGTTATAGTAACATTTACTTCGTTTTAATGACCAATATTTCATTGTGTTCTGGCTTTTTACCGAGGTTTGAGTGTATATCTAGCACCTATTTTGAAAATTAGTTATGTAGGCTGTAATTTTCTTCATTTGCTACATCACAATGATACCTTACTCTTGAGCCGAAATGTGCTCTGAATTCATGCCTTATTACGTATCAGTAATGGGATCATATACTCCTTTCAGAAAGCCTGCAGCTGTTTCAGTTGTCTCGAATGCTGTTTTTGTTCCTTTGCGTCTCACAATTGCAGTGCTTTGCAGGTGGAGAATGGACGTCGACACGTGTTTATGTGACGCATGTTTATCTCTGCTCTAGCTCGGCTGCGGTTTTTATCAGGACAGGTGTGAGCGGGGACCACGGTGTTAAAGCCAGGCGATGGATGCGTGCCTCGCAGCGTTACTTTTAGTATGGATGAATGCTACAAGTGTGGCTGAGGCTTGGGTTAAGGTGCCAACATCTAGGCGTGTTGGAGCGTTGACAAAAATGCACTTCTTGCATTAGAAATGCGGCCGAATGGGATAGGTGCGCAGCAATGGTGCATTGCAAGAGTTCATGACTTAGGCCACGGTCATGATGCATTGCTTCACTTTGCCACTACCAGAGGCCACGACACCCCGTCAAAAAAGAGCACTGTCGGAGAAAAGTGGTGTATATAAAAGATGCGATTATAAAGCTTCTGCAGTGTGTGACCATGGCACCGTGAATAGCGTGCCTGGAATCTGTTGTGACTGAAGGAGAGATTGTGGGTACGACTCCTGCTGATAGAACTTTTTCTTTTCATCATTTCCGGGACAGAAGTAAGTCGCTGCAGCCTTACGGGCATAAAACACTTTCGTGTTAAAAAATATATATATAAAATTTCTTCACCTTTTCATAAACGCCTCCCTGGGCGCCGCCATAGCCCTCCTTGGGTTGTGCAAATTGGCGCGTCCCCTCAAAAATGCACTGACAACGCTGCGTCCTTAGCCTTTGTACATCCGCGCACAGCCCATCATGGCAGTGGGACAGTCTTTTTCACTTCTTATTGGAGATGGCTTTCTGGTTGTCGCAAGAATATGTTTCACATTGTTTCTATTTTGGAGAAATCCTTCAGGCTCCTGCAGTTTAGTCGAGAGTTGTGGAGATTTTAGTTCCATTTGGTGATAATTCTTTTTAATGACAATGTACCAAACCAACCAATTAAGAACTTTTAGTTCAATTTGTAAATTTTTAAGTTGGGGAGATTTTCCTGTACAACGTTCTACTAAAAGATTTAAACACTGACCTATTTACACAGCAGGCTCAGTAGCTCATTAGCGCAGACTGTGCTGACAAGTTTTTCGTATTGTGTACTAGTATGAAAGAGTGGGCTGTAATATTGATGAAATATGTCCAGTCTTCACTGCGAGCTGATTCTTGCAGCTTTAGAGATCTAAGCCCACTCGCTCATTCGGTTACACTGCACTCTATGCATATGTAGATGTGCATTCTAAAGTTCAGCAAAAAAATTGTTTGATATAGTAAATGCACCTTGTTCTGAGCAGTAGCTTAATAGTGTTTCTTAATCCTATATGAAATATGGGTGCACTGTACAGTGTGTAGCTTGCTTGGTGGCTGTGTGGGGACCGGAAAGAATGCATGGACGACACGAGTGCAATATTCCCGATACTAAAGGAACCCACACAAAGGGGGGAGAGAATGCATGACAGCATGAAGAATTGTGCCTCTGTTCGACAGTATGAAGTGGGACCGGATGAGTATGTTTTGGGCTTTGTGCTTTCTCCTGAAGATTTTTGTTCTTGCTAAATAAATTCTAATTCAAAATATTCATTTAATATGTTCGCGCTAGTATATATTGACTTTGCTCTTCTCAGCCTCTGCAGATGTTGCATTGCTGTGGTTGTTTCACTTCACAAGTGCCCTCAACTCTTCCTCAATTCGCTCGTTCTTTTACAGATGTCTCAAGAAAAGTGCCAGCCCCCCCAGCCATACCCGCAGGCTGCCCCTCGACACTCATTCCCTGGGCCTCATACCGCGGTTGTCGTCGCAGGAGATTCCCGTTGTGCTCGAAGGATTGGCAGAGGTACGCTGCATGTAACATTGCTAATCAAAGTGCTTTGTTCCCGCTATTGATAACAACAGTATGTTCTCAGATTAAAAAAAAAACTACTCTGCCTGAAATAAGCCTGTTAACAGTTCCCCAGCTAACATTGATTGCCTTTCGATGAAGTGACCTCTACTGTACAGAGGGCATACATGTATCAAGTCTGAATGCATTGCACAAAGGTGAAATGCTCAATTCTCATCACGTGCAACATTATGGCTGGTAGTGCATCAAATATTAATCTTTCAGCCTCGGCTTGTAAAAAGGGCCCTGTAATACATTTTCAGCATGATCAGAAAACACTAGTCGACACCAATGAAAACACAATAGCCAAACATTGCATTATAGCACACCAAGCAGCATTTCGCAATTAATTTTCAGTCAACTATAAATTGTTCTCTCTCCTTTCTGCAAACAATGCCATATGACTGCGCAGTGTCCCCAACTGCACGATCATCAGCCGATTTTAGCAGTGTGAACTTCATTGTCACTAAAGCGGCCACATTCCTGCCCGTGCAATTCCACTGCAAGAATGCTGTGCATTCAGATCATGACAGGCCTGCAACATCATTTTGTTTTTTTTTCATACTATTCCTCCCACTTAGCAACAGGTAGTTGTCTTCAAAATGTGTTGTTATTTCAATAACAGCTCACACTTTCCCTTTGCCATTGTAACTTACAAGGTATTTCTTTTTGTTGCAGATATTCAGTGAACCGCTGCATGTAACTGAGGCAAGGTATCAGCAGATGATACAGCGATCCGAAGAGATGACGAAAACAGCGTTGCAGATAATCGCCGACTTTTGGAGTCGTGATAGAAGTCAGGAAGACTCTGAATGCTGAGCAGCAGTGCAGTCGAGTTCTTCTTTTAGGGTTGACAGGCGGGCTAGTTGGTACAATTGTACCCAGTTGTTTCCCTTTCTGATCTTTCTGGCATATAACTTCTTTTCTGAATAAACTGAGTTTCAGTCTGCGCTTGATTGTCTCTTCTCCCGTGTCCCGTTGGTTTGCGCTTCTAATTATTCCATTATGAGTTCTTGTTTAGCAGACAGCGGACAGTTTCGTCTGCAGCACGCATTTGACGAATAAACTACGCATCATGTGTAAATACGTGTTGTACCGATTACGTTAGTTTTTTGTGAACGTGCTTTTAGTTTATCTGCTTTCAAATGTACTTTTAATCGCGTGAATAAATTATTCCACCGATGGAGTGTTGGTGTTTATTTTCTGCTTTGAAGGCGCTAAGCATGGAAAGAATGTATTGGTGCTGAAAACTGTTAAGATAAATTATTTAAATTATTTCAGAGGGTTTGAGAGTTATTTTTTTCGAATATGTGAAAACAAGGACTGTGTTGTTTTGAAAACCTTTGCTGTTGTGGTAGTTTTTTGTGCACTTTGACCTCTTGCCCTGTGTATTCTCAAGTCCCTTGGATTTAGCATTAATAGGTCAATTGACTCGAAGGTCATGTGATTGAATCCCGGATGCTATTTCTGCATTATATGTGAAAATACTTGTGGCCGATGTACTTAGATTTAGATGCATGTTGGAGAACTCCAGTTGGTTGAAATTCCCAGAGCCATCCTCTACGGCATTCCTCATTATCATGCTGTGGTTTTGAGATGTTAACATCAAGAGTTATTACTAATAAAGTAATTTTATTGCAACAATGAGGCCACCAATGCTATGCTTGCCTCTAGTAAAGCTTCAATAATCTTTCGAGTTGTAGTATATGACACGACCAGGTGTGTGTTTACAGGTGTTATGAGCAAAAATGTTTTGCCTAAACTTCTGCCGACCACTGGTCTGATCCAAAACTTCATTCTAACATGTCGCGCGAAAGTGCATTGGCATATGTGAGCAGACTGCAAGATATTAAATGCCGAGCATTTCTTAGTCGCATGATGTTGCGCTTCGGCGTCGGCACTGCCCTTACGGAAACGCCATACATGGCCCATATATAAGTTATATCTGGCCATATATAAGCATATATGGCAGCGTATGTGGCCATATATAGGCATATATGGCAGCATATGTGGCCACATATAAGCATATATGGATGTATATCTGGTGGAGTCGGTTCATGTATGGGGTTATATACGGCCATATATGACGCGGTTGGCCCATTTAAGGAGTCAAATCTGGCCAAATAAGGCACGGCCACACCATATATAACATATCAAGTGGATCCTTATATGTGGAAGTGCTCTCTTATTTGGGATGAACCACGTATATATTTAGCACCGTGATCACACTTTTATGCGAATTGTAATATATAACAATTTGTACACAAAGCTGACCTGCTTGTTTTTTATAACAATAGGAGTATTAAATATATATATGTTAATTGTTTCTGCCATGCAAAAAAACCGAAATTTCAGGTCAGCTTTGAGTACGTGATAGTTGCAACTCAGTTGAATGCATATATGCATGCATTCGTGTAATTTAACTCGTACACTTTTCTTAGCATTTTGGTTGCCCCGCCGCGGTGGTCTAGTGGCTAAGGTACTCGGCTGCTGACCCGCAGGGCGCGGGTTCGAATCCCGGCTGCGGCGGCTGCATTTCCGATGGAGGCGGAAATGTTGTAGGCCCGTGTGCTCAGATTTGGGTGCACGTTAAAGAACCCCAGGTGGTCTAAATTTCCGGAGCCCTCCACTACGGCGTCTCTCATAATCATATAGTGGTTTTGGGACGTTAAACCCCACATATCAATCAATTTAGCATTTTGGTTTGAAACAATAAGTTGCAATTAATACGACGTAAATTATGTATACAAGAGCAGACATGTTTTACGAGGAAGGAATCGTGCCAAGTCACAAAACGTATTGAAGCTTCCGAACCTCGCTATTATTATAGAGCAATCCTATATAGTATTATGTAAAGACAAAATGCATGCAACTTATATTGTTCACATTAATGCATTGTTTAAAGTGGCAGCAAGAAATAGTAATTTCAATGCACTTTTAGCTTCCACATCGGTGGACAAAATTTCTGATTATTTGAAAGTTTTGATGGCTATATGCTCCCTTCATATAACAAGATTTCTATTAATCCTGTTGACCCCTCATCTGCGATTGCTTTCAGCAGCCATTTACTATAATTGCATGCGCAGTGCAATGTTTAAGGGAGTATTTTCAAAAACAAAAAGAACTTACGTGAATGCAACTTGCAGGCACCATTATGATGCATTCAAGATGGAAGTTGTACTAATTTATTGCAAAAATACATCTTGCGTTTCCTTTGGCTACGTATAATGTTCCTGGCTGTGCACATAGTAAATTTATCAAAAATTTTATGATTGCACAAGTGAACAATTATTTTGTGTAATGTTTGCAATCGTCAAATAAATCTCACGTCATAGACATGTACGTTAAAAAAGGTGCAACTGACTCACACGTGATACATAATTAATGGACCATGTAATGAAATGCTGAAGCTTTATAGCAACATTTAACGTAGGCTGCCGAATTCAGAAAACTTCTATTTTGTGTTGGTGTGTCATTACTTCGTCGAAGTCACTAAAGCGCACGTGCCATCATCAGGATTAGCCTAAACATTGCCTTGTGAATACAATTAGTATGACACATTTTTTGCGGGCTGGCGTGATACCTAAGCCAAACTCTACATTATGTAAACAGCCCCTTGTTGTGCAGGCGCGTAACGATTCAAACTGCTTGCGAACATATCCTTTCAACACCAACACGGTAGTGCACTTATTTATAAGATATGTATGCCGGTACATACCCGCCAAACTGCGCAAGTGCACACTCGCGTATAGAGATTCATGGGCACCCGGACACTGGCATTTCATTCAATGTGGCTAGATATTTTCGGCCATGTCAGAATGATATGAGTGTATTATTATTATTATTATTATTATTATTAATGTTATTGTTGTTGTTGTTGTTGTTGTATTTCGCAAAACGTCCAACAGCAAATCCATATGCTGTCATACTATGTCGTTATGTCAGTTTTATGAGATCAGTTATCTTGGTGTTCTTTTAGATGCGGAGCATCTTATATTCGCGCCTTGTAGTGCGCCGTCCGCACCGCTTCTCAAACATTCGACAGCTGACGCGCGCGCATGCGCCGTCGCGCCGTCGCCCACTCTTCCACCATCTGTGCATCCCTTCCTCCTCTACACACCGCGCGCGCTTCACTCCTCCACCATCTGTGCACCCTTCCTCCTCTACACACCGCGTTCGACATCTACAATTCTCCTGATTCTCCAGTGGACGCGCATGTGGCGTCGCGCTTCGAGAACATTCAACAGCTGACAGTGCATGCGCCGTCGTGCTGTATATATACTCAAGGTCGGCGCTCGCTCGCTCAGTTGCCGCTCGTCGGTTGGTTTGTACGGCGCGTCGACGTCCAAGGTCGCGGTGAAATGAATTCCAACGAATCCACAAACACAATGATCGACGTCCCTTCGATTAGCGCCGCCCTTTCGCATACGTGTGTACGCGTTCACTCATTTAACACCACCTCCTACAACCACGTTAACCAATTTAGCCATCGACCCAAGTAAGTCGCAATTTAACACCCCATTTCACAACCACGTTAACCAATTTAGCCATCGACCCAAGTAAGTCGCACTTTAACACCCCGTTAACCAATTATATGGTCCGCATCCTCCTCAGTGTTCCCCCGAGGGAAGCTGCGGGCAATTTTTTTGATAGCATGCTGAATTTTTTCTACTTGCATTAAATGTGCTGCCATGCGAGGCCTTCATTCTCTTCCTGTTGGCTCAACATCTCGCGAGAATCCGGTTCTCCTACAGCCTTCTACAAATTGTACACCGCGATATGTCGTGGTCAACTTGAGTACATATGCATATTTGATTTGGAATGGCCTTGCTAGATCCAGCAGTAGCGCCACTGAGTGAGTCCAGAAAAATTTCATAAGCATTTACCGTCATCGTTCACTAGAATCCTTTCAACACTGCTAGAATATATTTGCCATCAATTAACGGCCGGCAAAATCGCGCTGAGTTGTTATTTCTTTACAAGCTAGTTCAGGGTGAGATATTCTGCCCTTCTCGGTTGTAATAATTTTGAAACTCCGCGTAAGTTTTCGAGAGAGAATCGACCGTTGCATGCACCTGCCAGCTTCTTTCAACAATCTATCCTTTACAGAATACCGAGTCTATTTAACGTCAACTTTCTTAATTCGTTATGTTTTTCATAGTCTACAGTCATTTTTTTTTTGTCAGTGAGGGCTGCCCTGTCCTAACGTAGCTTTGCACATGCACAGATTCTTCCCTTTTCCGTCTTTCAGGAAGCCTTCGGCACGGTTACGTATATTCCACATTATTTTTCAGTCCCATTCCATGAATATCTACTCTTTTATTTGTTGTTGCCATTGTGCGTTGATTTCTTTTCAACTGCTAGTTTTTGCTCTCTTTATTGATTTGCATTTCTGTGGACAGTCTGTGATGTATTGTTTGTTTTTGTTTTCTTTTCGCGCGCGCCAGCATGAAAGACCCTATCGTTGTTCTTGGGTAGGTTAAAAAATGATTGATTGAAAATTGGTTGATTGAATATTATTATTATCATTATAAATGCTTGCGAAATAAGATGCAAATTCGGCTGAAACGCGTCTTCGTAGCCAGCGTACACGAAGCAGCGATTTCAGCTCCACGGAATGCCTGTCTCAAAGGTCTTGCAGGTGCAGCTTTCTGGGCCTGCGGGAGGAAGTTGAAGTCCATTGTACGAAAAACTCGCCTGACTGCTAGGTTGCAAGGGGTGCGCACAGTAAAAAGAATACAAAAAAGGGTGCCCGTCGGATGAGTGGACAATTCGGAGAAAGTTGTTCGAAGAAGCGCGGCGCGTAGGCACCATGTAGCCCTGTCGTGGCATACAACAGTCTGTCGACACAGCAGGAAAGAGAGTGCCGCGGCCCATTTCAAGTAACGACGAAGAAAATAGTTTGCACAAACATTCAGTCGTATGGTAATAATATTGCGTCAATAATTGTTAAAAAAATAAAACGTCGTTCGCCAATGGGTTCAGGAAAGTTTAGTTCTAGTGAAAAGTCCGTAAATCATTGATCTCAAGGAGTAATGTAGGGTCCATTGCAATATTCATTGTCAAGCCTGCATGCACTGTATCCGTCCGCATCATTGTTGTTTTTTTTTGCTCGCCGGAGTCATGGGTGCCATGCTGATCGAGTTTGTTAATTTTCATTCCATTTGCTCTTATTTCGTGTTCAACTACTGCTCCAATTTACACAAGATGATCGCGCAGCTCTCAGGAATCTACTTCGCTGTACGTGGCGAAATTGTGGACGGACGTGGAAGTGTTTTTGTGTGCGTGTGCGCCTGTACGCTGCTGGATTGGCGATCGTCAACTTTTCGTGCGAGAAAAAAATGGATACCCATGCTAGCGGGCAAGCGTTTCTTCAAAACTTCTTCCTAGAGCAGTACGAATGGACGTGGTGGCTTTAAGGTGTGAATAGGTTATCAGGATTAACAGGCTCCTTGAAAGACAAGTCTCGGTTAAATGTTAAGGTAAGTTCATCATTTTCATTACCTTCGCACGTTGTTCATAAATATTATGATAACTCGAAAACATACCACATTGCATGCTCGCTGAGTAAATAACTTTATGCTAATCGTGGTTACGTCATTAGGCTGTTTCGTATAAGCGATACGACAACACTTTCTTTTTTTTTCACTTGATCCAGACAGTGCTCTATTTAAATAAAAATCTACGCCAGGAAAATGTTGGTTTCGTGCGATTGTACTTTTCATAAATATATTGATTTAAATATACTTGTGTTGTATTTTTCTCATTTTAACGCTTGAGGAAAAACCAAGGATAAATTCCAACTTGCGCAATTACAAATAAAAGAGAGTTGCATATCTCCAACTCCAAGGGTGTCATGAGATTTATGAGCCCACGTTTGAATTTGTCTTGCGTTTGAATTTATCTTTCTTCGTCTACGTTCCACTTGTTTTTATATTTACGTGTGTTTTGATAAGGACACGCAGTTAAAATTTTGTTGCTACTTTGATTCTTCAAAACAGGGTGCTATGTCACGGATCCAAATGGAAAAACTTAAGAATAGCCCGTAATTTCGTTTCCCCCATCTACAATCAGGGTGATATAAGTGTAAATTTGACTGGAATGCGTACATCACAGGCGACATTATCGTTACTGATGTCGCAACATCGCGTGGTTATCTTGAGGAACTGCGCATACCCGCATACATAGTTACACAAAATAATGTGATGTCGCGTTTTAATCCGTGAGCACTGTAGATAGTTTTACGCAAGCCGACAAATAAACTGGTATGATGAATTAGGGCTTGCTACTGTGTGAAAAAACTGGAGGACCGTTAAGCTCCGTTTTTCACAGTTGAACGTGATAGCAGTATCGATCCTGTTTCTTGTGCGTAATTCAATCACTTAGTGTGTACTCTTTATTGCATGATGCTACTTGAACAAATTTAATTGTGGAATAGTACTGTGTAATTGAGAAGGTTGAAAGTGTCTCAATGAAGGTTTCGCACATGGCTGCATTTTGTGTAAAAAAGGAGTAACATAGTTTAAAGAACAAGAAATATTATTTAATTACTGAGTTGCGCGAAAAAATTGAAATACAAAAGGAAGACACCTAGACGCAGCACACACTGACAACTGAAACATTGTTGGAGAAAACAGACATACGTATATATGCGGTTACGAGAACACGTGCGGTGAAAGAAAAAAATTATATGAGCAGACAGATCGTATAAATGATGCGCTTCCAGGAAAGCAACCTTAGTAGCAAGCAACATAAGTGAGAGTTACGTGACACATGAATCCCCAGCTTTGTTTACGAAATTCGCCTCTCCGATTTCCCGCGCTATACCGTGTCACTGAATCTGGCTTTAACTACCGTATTTCAAACAAAGGCGTGCAGCCACACTCTCTACAATATGATGATTGGTTAGAGAATGGTTATTAATTCCTTTAGAGAAGCTTTGTGATCTACAATTATATAAATAAATTCTAAATAATACTTCCCACACAACAGCGCAGTGCCGTCCACCACATGATGTCCACACTGTGAAGGAAAATGATCAGATGTCTGCTCATCTAGTCATTTTTTTCCACCTCACGTGTTGTCGTAACCGCATACATATGTCTGTTTTCTCCGATGAAGTTTCAGTTGTTAGTGTGCGCTGTGTCCAGGTGTCTTCCTTTCGCACTTCAAATTTTTTCGCGCAACTAAGTTAAGATGAAGTACCAACTCGCCCAGCAGAACGTGCTTCTCAATATAATTTGTGTAAAATGTTTTAGAACTTTATGCACCCACTACGCAGTCGTGAGGGAATACGTGCAGTGACCAGTGGGCCTTTTGTAATGGTTGGCTGTCTTTAGACCGCGAAGTCACGTTGGTAATAACGTGTTGTGATGCTTGATGACAATGCCCGCTTGTATCATGCAATATAGCTGCGATATTAAATGTTGTGTTGTGAAATCTGTATGCAGGGTACATGTATTTGTTAAGCATGAGAGTTATTTTCCTTGCATTTACAACAAGAGGAAGTCATTCATGCTTTATTTCCAAGCAGATGCATAGCTGTGTGGTAGAGCACTTGCATGCCATGCAAATTGCCTGCATGATTTCGATCTTCACTCAAACCCGAAAATTTATAATATTTGTTTTATTTGCATTCTCTCACCTTTCGATCATTGACAAGACGATTTTTCACGGAGAGCCACCGATGCCTACACCGGAATTTCTGCAGAATGAGCTCTTTACCACTGTTACGTTAATGATGCATTATTGGCAAAATGGAAAGCGGATTACGTTTACAAAGTACATTTTTACTGTCCCGTTGGCAAGAAATATTGTTAAATGTTCCGGTCCCACGCGCACAGAGACATATAGACACCAGTTTTAGCAGTCGTTCTATAGGTCATTAGTCACAATACTTGTACATAACAAGCTTGCATACCAATCACTTTCGACCAAACTCCTTAAAAGTTGATTATCAACTCATTTAAGTTATTCAATGCACACGCAGTTCATACGGTCAATAGCAAGTCAATATTTCGTTTTGACTGACTATGAATGCTCCATTGACACATGAGAAAAGTTTTAAACATAACACACTGTGAAAGATATCTTTACAAAACTCAAATTGGGTTCTTTTATGCTATTTATTTTTGTCAAGTCGGAATCAATAAAGCCGAATATTTACTTGCATTGTACTATGTCTCAGACCGTGTTGACCATAGGTTCAAGATAAGAATAATCGCATGCAAGACTGACGGGTTTCAAAATGATTTTTTACCAAAAAAATTTGCAAGATGGAACCAGCTGCCTTCTAGCATTGCCTCTACACTCCCAAATATTTGTTTTATTTCATGTTAGAATTGTTTCGACTTATGTGTTAGAACATGTTCCGATTTATATATAAATTTCTCTTGCAGATTGTGATTCAGGTGACTTTGATTATTTGTTTGGCTGGCTATGTATTTTTTGTATTCTACTTTTCGTAAATGCTTCCCCAATGTAATGCCAATTAGTGCTGTGGGTAATGAAATAAATAGATAAATAAAAAAGTGTCGATAAGTAAGCAATAAATTTAAGCACAAAGAATGTATCTCTTCAGGAAAAGTGGACTAACAGTGACATGTGCCCACCACAAACTTTGAATATGATGCCAAGTTACATTCTGGCAAATAGTTGTTGAGAATAACTTGAGATATATTGAGGATAACTTAATTGAACAAGAATGTTCAGGGGGTATGTACTGCCTTTGTTTTGGAGATGATAGTGACTGCATGCAGACCTTTCAACAAACAGGTATATTTCTAGCTGAAGAATGATTTGAGCAGCTATATTTTTTGCCGGTGACACAGGCTGAACTAATATAGATGAATCATTTGAATGGCTTATATAAAGGTATCCATATAAGGCCATATATGAAAGCATCCATATAAGACCTTAGATGGATGCTTCTATATATAGCCATATATGGCCATATATAGCAACACCCATATATGGGGTATAAGGCCCATATATGGCTATATCAGGAATTGGACATATCAGGTTATATACGGCCCATATATGGGGATTCCATATATGGGCCAGATATGCCCAATTCCTGATGTAGCCATATATGGGGATTTTATATAAGTCCATATAGGATTTTTGTAAGGGTGTCCACTCCTCCACTTCCCATAATCTCATCTTGTGCTGGCCCAGGAAGACACCTGCAAAACTGTCGCTCCCTTCACCCTCTCTCGCCTTCCAAGGCTAACGCAGAGAGTGTCTGCTAGTAAAATGACTGCTCGTGCTGCACAACCATTCACTGGCCACCCCGTATCATTAGGCACTGGATCGCACGTTTGGAATTCAGTCAAGGGCATCTTTACTTGTCTTTCGCTCGACGTTGAAGGCAACGATTTTTCTTCTTCATTCAATAAACAAGAACAATAAAGGCAAAGTAACGATTAAGTATTCCCAAGCTATACCCAACTGCGCAACATTCACCTGATACCCCCCAACTCTGCGACCCATTTACTCGCGTTCCGTCGTGGGAGGATGCAAGCGGCAATTTTTTTTCCAGTCATTCAACCGTACCTAGAAATGCGTGGTAATGCTAGGTTTGAAATTAGGTCTTTCGGGACAGGTAGGTGCCCACTTTGGAAGCTGCCATTTGCCGTGTTTTATTCACAATTCCTGTCATCGGAGCACTCATCTGATCAGCTTTCTTTTTTGTCAGATGGGAGAACCTGACTGGGAAAACCTGAGCTCAACAAGCGATCTTAGTTCCTCAGTTGGAATAGTATCCTGACGCCAACTTCTAAGCAGCCTGTGCAAACCTATCTGACACAGCCCACCGGTCGGGCAACAATGACTTTCTTTGGCATTGATTTCGTCTACTAACATGTTATACTTGTGATATAATCCCTGTGATATATTTACTAACTGTTCCTGTTGCAGCTGTGTAAGTTATCCTGCTGCTGAAGACAATATTTACCTGTGACCTCAAAGTAGTTTATTATCTGTTCGTTACCACATAACCTGAGCTTATTAAACAGACTTGCTCATGTACATGTCAACTCTCTTTTGCATGATCAATGTTATCAAAGTTTAGTCGGACATCTGCTGTTACTGAAAGCACCAATTGCTATGTTATGTGTGAATGAATATCCGAAACGTCTAACTGAAATCAGATACGCTTTGCCATTCAATATGTGAACTAAGTATTATAAACTGTTAAATGTCTAATTTAATTTTAGTACCACAGATAAGACTTGCGGTCGTCTTCAGGGGCAATGACTGATGCAAGGATTGTTTCTGAACAATTCTGCTGTATTGCACCAGCGCAGTGTGCTTCAGCATGTGCAGTGAGCTTCAGTACATTAGCTTCAAGCCACTGAAATAGAAAATCATTTTGCAACCGTAAGAGTTAGTTCTAATTAAGCTAATGCATCTATGTAAGCCACACCATGTTTGTACCTATTTGGGAAAAATATGCAGCAGTGTTGTATTGGACACAGGCTGCAACCAGATTGGAGGAATACTTCCACCTGTCGTGGGGATAATGCCCTAGACATGCCCACCATGTCGGTTCCATACTTACAAGCTCCTAATCTGTATGACATAACAATAACGTTTGCTTTCTTTTTTTTATCAAATACAATATGCACAGCCTCTATTTAATCATCTGTTTACAAACGACTTATTCAATCAACTACTGTAATGCATTTTACCTTATATTATTCTTGGAAAAAAATGTTAGACTAACACCCCTCATCACTGCACAGTGCGAACATAAACACAATGCTGAAGCTTTGAGGAGGATTTTTAAAAAATGAGCAAATGTTAAGGCAGTGCAGCGTGCAATTAAATGAAAAATGACTGGCGTAAAGAAACTAGCTATCCTTCTGTTTACAAATACAACTGATGAGCGAAGCTCCTTTGAAGTGAGACGCAAACGACTATGCGGCTCATTTTACTGCTCACTTTCATGAAGGCGGTAGGGTGGGGAAACGTATTTAGAACGAGTATAGTTTCACATCTCCGCTCGCGAGCCAGCACACATGCCTGACGCGTGAACACAGAAGCGACGCGCATGCTGTGGCGAGCTGAGCCGCGCGAAGAGTAGCGTCCACACGAGCGATCGCACTTAAAATAAGTCGCATATACAAAGAAAAAAAAGGAAGAGGGTCTCAAGGTCACTGCCTGCGCACGACGTAATTTTTTTACCCGTGCTTCCCTCGCTGCTCAGCTTCCTGTGCTTTTGTCGAGACGAGAAAATAGAATGGGCATTTTTTTTTCCAAGTGCTTTCATGTGGACATCATGAGCAATATGCGAGTCACAAAGGATGACTTTTTCGGCAAGAAACACCACAAACTAAGAACGAAAAAATGAAGGAGCACGAGCAAAGTGGATAGAAAGAGAGAAAGGGAAGAAAGAAGAAAAAAAACAAAAACTTATACAAGAAAACAAAAAAGAGACAGAAAGAAAGAAGCAAAGAAATAAAAAGGCCACCCAGCTGAGTTTTTCCTTCGGGCCTGGTATTGCTAGTGCGAAGCTGCCATAATGCTTCTTTATTTTTTCGCTCTATGCTTCGTGCCATGCAATACCACTTACCAATTAAACCAAAAAATTTAAACAAAAAAAATATCCACGACACCTCCTGAAAGCGTATACAAAATCAAGTGAAATGCCTATCTACTTTCTTGGATAAGCGCCATCCGAGATTTGGCGAGGTCACCAAATCTAATTCGAGGCTCTATAGCGCTGAAGCGTTCTTAGGCGATTTGCGCTCACATTTATATATGCGCGGCTTGAGACCATGAATGAACGGCGCCATTTCTGCCCACAAACGCCATTGGAAAATCACCGCTCAGCTTAAAATAGTTATATTTGTGTAACTTTAAGGCATCTTTGTGCAATATGCCTGCCGTGATAGCTTATAGGGGCTCAAGTTTTTAACTGTTAAGCTCGAGGACACCGTTTCCCTCTTTTACAGTCCCGGCGGCCTCATTTAAATGGTTGCAACTGCAAGAACAGCCTTGTACTGGCACTCGGGTGGACGTTAGAGAGCAACAGGTGGGCCAAAGTTATATCCCAACTTCCTTTCTTTGTCATATGACGATTGAATGAATGCCTAGCAGGTAACACTTGCCAGAATGCAATTGACCTTTAAAAAAGGTGAACCGGTATTCTGATCAACTATTTTCCAAATAAATAAGCAATGTGACGTGTTATTTTTTGGTTCAAGCCTTTTCGTGCCAGCTAGCTCGGATCGCGAATGACTACACTAAAGCAAATCAGAAATGAACATGCGACTACCACTTCACTTTTCCTTCCTTTTTTTGTTCTTTGCTTTTGCATTAGTGGTTTTTGTTAGCCATTGCGCTCGTCTTGAATATTTTGCTTCATGCTCATAGGGTAATTTGCACTGGTTTTCAAAGTGTGTGCGACATGATCACATCATACGTACTCCATACCTATGTGATAAAAAAAGAAAATGAAATGGCGTAAGATATTCACAAGACGCGCCGCGCCTCCTGGACACATCTCTTTGTAGTGACACTGTCTCGTGCACCCAGCAGTACTGCATGCAACATTAAAAATGAGGAGGTAAAGAAAATCAAGTCTACATAACAAAAGAATAATCGCAGGTTCCCGTGCTAGAGCAGATCCACCTCCAAAATTTCGATGTCGCGCGGCACCACGTTGCAGTTTGTTTAGCAGGAAAAAATTAAAGCATCAAAAAGCTCAAGCCTTTTCCCAGACTTGTAACTACAGTAAATATTTTCGCATTTTTTCTTTCTCTGATGAACTGCTCACTTTTATTTGGTTAAGCATTAAAAAAGAAGACAGCAATGGGAGATATAATCTGCCTACAGAAATGATTAAGCCTTTTGTTTTTTGAGATACAGTAAGCATGCATATACGTGCATGCGCGAGTGAGCTGTGATTGACAAATTTCGTTCTAGAGAGAAATGCAACTGTGAGCTACAATGAGGCCATTCTACTACTGCTTTTGTTCTTTTCTTAGTTTGGTTACAATGCGATGGTGTCTGACACGATAGGTCATGCATCACCACCATTACTTCTTCGTACCAAGCGACCCTGCAAATTAAATCCTGTGCAACTTGCATACTAAATAAAATGAATTAAATTATTTACAACATTTTTTTTACCCTAGGAAATCGTACCACGGCAATTCAGAAAAGCCATTGTGTTCGTTACGGTGGCAGCAGTCTTGAGTGTGGTTTCGAAAAAGAAAAATACAGCAAAGCTCGCACTGTGAAGTGGTAGCCTTGAAACAGCAAAACTGGACGATTATGCAGACTATTCTGGATTGTTTCTATGCCTTAGTTAGGTCATCAGTTTGTTCTAAGTCGTCACCAGGTTGTAGCTAGGGGATTCCAAGTTGTGTGTATGTTGAGTCTCAGCGACGATAGGTTCGAGTTAAAGCACAGACTCATAAAAGACACGATACGGACACATTGTCATTTAATGCCAAATGTTGCCAAGTTCTATTTGAGACCAGCACTGGCACCTTTAGTCATTTTGGCCGTCCACGGCATTGTATACGGCTGGAACAGCGAGCATAAATGGCTCGACTTTGCACATTCATCAGGAAAGGCCACGCGAAAAGTCAGCGGGATTGCCTGGGCCGTCTGAGATGGCCAGTTCGAACGTACAGGGCAGGAATCGTCCCATAGTCGCAACGTAACAGCGGCATTGCCAATGCACTGGAATCCCAGGCAGCTAGCCAGGGACCAGCTGAAAACAATGTAACAGCCAGGAAAATGCTGCGCCCGGCAACGTAACAGCAGGATTCTAGTATAACACAAATAGGCAAATCATGCACCGAGTAGTAAATAGTGGGGGCCATGTTTGCTTTATTTTTGCCAGTGGTCCAGCCTTCTTCTTTTGCCAGTTTTTCACTCGTAGAAATACTGCAGCCATTTGACAGACAGGCACAGGAGCCACTCAACAAATATGCAGACTGGGTCGCAAATACAATATTTTCTCTATTCTAAGCACCATTCCACCCCCACCCACCTCTTTTTTTACACAAATGTGAGAAAATACACACAAACCTGAGCAGCCCTTTTCAGCAAAAAAGAGCACTCAAGCAAGTCCACCGAGCGCATTTTGTCAATCCGTCGTTGAGCCAGATTTTTGTTTTTGTTATTTTTTCCCCAGGTTTTCAGGTGGTTCGACAGCTCAGGCACCACGACATCATCTTGATTGATATGTGGGGTTTAACATCCCAAAACCACCATATGATTATGAGAGACGCCGTAGTGGAGGACTCTGAAAACTTCGACCACCTGGGGTTCTTTAACATTCACCCAAATCTGAGCACACGGGCCTACAGCATTTTTGCCCGCATCAAAAATGCAGCCACCGCAGCCGGGATTCAATCCCGCGACCTGTGGGTCGCAGCCGTACCTTAGCCACTAGACCACCATGGCGAGGCACGACATCATTTTCAGAAAAAAAACGCCAGGAAATGATTTTTTTTAAATATGCTATAGTAGAGTCAAAGTTAAATGGTAATGACAATGGAGCTGATGCCAGCCTCAATTTTGAGTCGTGTGGCAGCACCACCTGGGAGCATTGCTCGATGAACCTGTTGGCACGCTGTCGAAGCTTTTGTTGAAAACATTTCAAGGCAATCTTACACCAGAGTTAACGTCAAGTTTCAAAGCAGCAAATGTGACTTGGTCGTGATTCAAGATGGCACAATGCCTGTGCTGCAACAGCTAAACGTTGCAGCCAACAAAACTTTTAAAAGTAACCTTCGACAGAACAACATACAGTCGGTGCACATCCTCAACCAAAAGGAGATGCCGATGCGCAAGCTGCAGAAAGCGTCCCTGCCAACCATCGCAGGGTGGATTTCAGATGCATGAAAGCAGGTCAAAGGTGATGATGTGGCCAAGTAATTTATAATGAATGTAATTACAAAAGGTTTTGACAGGATGGAAGGCAACCTACTATGGCATAGCGAGATTGTTGCCTCAAGCGGTGCATCAGACTACAGTCAGTGAGCGACGGAGTGCCAGACACAAGCAGTCGGCTCACTGTCTGCACCAACTTTTTCTTTTTAATATAAGCCAAATAAATGATTTATGTTTTATCTTGTTCCCACCGTAATGTTGCTGTCGTGAAAGTAAAAAGGGGTGAAGTCAATTTACACTTTTTAAATCTGGGAATCAACCCCCTCCATTCGGGCATCACAATCATAAAAAAGTGTGATTTAAATAACATAAATGTGGTACGTGCCCAGTGAAACAAACCGCATGAAATGCAAGCCTAAATAGCACACAAGTTATGTTAGCACATGCAATGAGCAGATTGACGAATTTCGTCTACACCAAACTGATGTTTGCTTGGCAGCTGCAGGAATCATACCATAAATTACTCTTATTTTAGCCAAGGGGTTGAAAATAAGTAAAATTACACCGGTGTAAGAGTCAGTGTTAAGTTTACGAAATATCTTTCATTGCATTGTTACAATCAATGCAGGATCACATACTCAACAAGCATATGTAAGTATCATCGACCGAACAGACACAAGTGCACAGAAGAGCTAGTTTGAAACATGTACCAAAATGTTTCAAACTAGCAGAAATACACACAGTAGGCAATAAAAAATTGACAGACTTCAGGTAAAGATGAAATCTTGAAGTGAAAAGAAATTGTCGAACTGGAAACGTTGCAGCACTAAAACATCGCTTTTCCAACAAAATCATATTCAAGACAGCCCAGCCTATAAACAAAAAAAAAACTGAAGACAACTTTGTGTTTGTTAAATAATAATTGCTGAGATTTCACTAGCCAAAGCCTTAATGTGACTATGCGGCACGTTGTAATGAGGGGCCCCGTGTAGTGTCTGCCACATGTTTTTTTTAACAAGCATTGATATCACATGGTGCCTCTAGCATCTAAGTGATTGTGAAACTCAAGTGTCACACATACAAATGACTCATTAAACCACTCCTTGCAGCTGCTGCATAATGACATACAGCACACTCTCAATGACATTGTCAACCCATTCACTGGGTTCATGGCAGGAAAAAGGCCTCCCTGTCGACGATTTCCAGTCGGCCCGGACTGCCTCTATGGTCGACTCACTCCACCTGCCCATCTCGCCATTTGATATTCGGTCACACTAGGCTTCACTTTCCTTCCCCTGGTGTCCATATGATGGTGTTCACAATAGAAAACAGTTCATCGATCATGGTAGTCGTTCAGCTCGTTGTTAGGCTCCTTCGGATTCCACAGTCCCTGATAAGAGAGCTGGCGTGAACCACGGTGACCGGCGAATGAAATGTCCTGCAAGAACAGAAAGAAAAGGCCAATTGAAGTTCCTTTAGTCTACCACTTCCCAAGGCAGCTGCAACGCCAGCCTCTGCTACAGGTTACGTGCAGCCATTGCTGCACACCTGGGTACTCAACTAGACATGCACACAAACACCGCGACAAATGAAGACCTGTTTGGTACAAGCGATGACCCGAGTGATCTTACATGGCAGCACCCAACTGTTCACCTGCAAGCAGTCTCAAATGGAGGACATGCTTTCACAGTGTATGGGCACCAAGCGGCACGAAATGCATGAGCAAAATTGAGTGACATGTTGAATTCTTGGATCAGACTCTAAACGGTGTAACTATCCTATCTGAAGTGCAGCCAGTTGCGGAATAAATGGTGTCTTCAATAGTATAGCAGAGTAGAAAAAGGTTTTCATACATCACAGACACCAACCCATCTGTGACCCACATGTCTTACAAGCTGCACACTTGCGTCTCGTGCCAACAGGTTTTCTTCCGCTTTTCTTTCAACAACATATTTTCCATACAACACCCTTCATGCGGCAAGAAAGCCACAACTGCACCAAATTTGGAAAATTCATACAAAAAATGTGTAAAAAGGAATAATGAGCACAAACATGCCACTTTTTTTCTCACTGCTAGCAGATTGCAATGAGCCAACCCAAATTCATTGTGGCACATTGTCAGGATACAATAACAAGCAGATGTACTGAATGCGATTCCAGCTGAAGGCTTTATAGAAATGCCCTCAACAAATAGCGCTATCCTTGGGAAATTGACATATGTTCCCCAAAGCAAGTAGAACACTGGGCCGCATGCCAGAATTTCATCTACTGCGTGATTATTCTGCATGATTGGTGAAGAAGCATTGTGCTTAAATGAGCCAATTTTTAACATGCTGCCTATATGTTTTGTAATTTTTCTGACCGTGCACTCACTCAGTGCAACTCATCACGGTTAAGTCTAATTCAGTTTCCTTTCCAAACATCTTTCTGCAATATTCTATGAACACTTGCAGATTCCTATTTGGCACAAACCAATCACGTTTCACAGAGTCTGCAAGTAATCAAGCTCAGCTTTGCGAGAGCATAGCAGAGCGGCTTTTGAAGTGACGAACCTTTCAGTCGAGTTGGACACCCACCAAGCCGCACCGATCACATTTCCTGGTGAATGCGCTCACTGGCACTCATGCCCCCGTTCCCAGCCAGTGGCTGGAAGGCCCAGAAGGAAGAAAGGAAGACGGCGGGCCATTGACATCACGGTGGCGCTTGACAAAGGCACTGAACGATGACACACAGTTGCCCACAAAGTGGTAGGCCAGACCTAGAATGGCCAAGTCCACATGTGGCTTACTGGGCTCACGCTGCACAGCTAATGCCTGCACACATCTGGGTATCTATTAATCTTACAAGCCAAAAAAGAGAGTTTTTTGCATGCCACCCTTGCCCTACCGAAGTTTTTGGCCAAACATGATGCAAAAGCACATTTTCTTTTATTTCCCATTTTGTTCTTCATCTCTTGAAACAACTAAAAACTTTTGAAAGCCACTTTATTCACAAACTCTAATAACTAAGAGAGCGCTGGGCACTCTCTTTGAGAGAGTACTTTCTTGTCCCATATTTCACTCTCTTTTTCAAAGTAAATCACCTCCTTGTAAGCCAGAGTAGAGTGACTCCCCAGAATGGGCGAAAGCACCCCCCCCCCCTCAATAGAGTAATGTAACACTGCCCAAAGCAGAATACCATAACCCCACCGAAGAGAGTTGCAGTCGACCCCACAGAAAAAAAAAGCTGAAGTTGGGCCTTTTTATGGTTTTGATGGATTTCATAGCACGCACAATGCCATCATCATCCAGCATCATTATCAGCCTGACTACGTCCACTTCAGGACAAAGGCCTCTCCCATGTTCCGCCAGTCAACTTGGGTCCTGTGCTTGCTGCTGTCATTTACACCCGCAAACTTCCTATTCTCAATGCCCACCTAACCTTCTGTCTCCCCCTACCTGCTTGCCTTCTCTGGGAATCCTGTTAATTACCCTAATGACCAGCAGTTATCCTGTCTACTGCACTACATGCCTGGCCCATGTCCATTTCCTCTCTTGATTTCAACTATGATATCCTAAATCCCGGTTGTGTACCCTGACCACTTTGCTCTCTTCTTGTTTCTTAAGGTTACGCCTATCATTTTTTTCTATTGCTCGCTGCGTCATGCTCAACTTGAGCTGAACCCTCTTGTGTGTCTCCAGGTTCTGCTCCGTAGCTAAGTACCGGCAAGATGCAGCTGTTATATACCTTTCTCTTGAAGAATAGTGGCAATCTATTTGTCATGATTTGAGAGTACTTGCCAAATGTGCTCCATCACATTCTTATTCTTCTAGTTACTTCAATTTCGTGGTTCGGCTCCACGGTTATTACCTACTCTAAGTAGACATAGTCTTTTACAACTTGAAGTGTACTATTACGTATCTCGAAGCGCTGCTCTCTTCCGAGGTTGTATATAACTTTCGTTTTCTGCTGATAAATTTTAAAAACCTACCTTTCTGCTCTCCTTGTCTAACTTCGTAATCATTAATTGCGATTCGTCCCCTGAGTTACTCAGCAGTGCATTGTCATCCACAAAGCACCCAATATAAGGTACTCTCCATCAACTCTTAACCCTAATTTTTCCCATTCTAGGCCTCGGAAAACCTCCCGTAAGCATGTGGTAAATAGCATTGGGGAGATTCTATCCCCCTGCCTTACACTCTTCTTGATTGGGTATTCTATTGCTTTTTATAAAAGCCAAAGGTAGCAGTTGATCCTCTGCAGATTTCTTTCAAGATGTTTATATATGCTTCGTCGACGCCCTGACTCTGGAGTGTGTGCATGACTTCTGATAATTCTACTGAAGCAAACGCCTTCTCGTAATCTATGAAGGCTATGTACAGTGACTGGCTATATTCTGAGCTCTTCTCTATTACCTGATTGAGTAGCCTGTTCGAAATCCTGCTTGTTCCTTTGGTTCGTTGTATTCCAATGTTGTCTAATTCTATTAGCAAATACCTTTGTAAGTAAGCTTGTATACGGACAAAGAGCGAGCGATCAGCCTTTAATTCTTCAAAGTCCTTGTCATCTTTTTTCTTGTGTATTAAGGATGGTGTTAGCATTCTTCCAAGATTCTGGTGGTGTTCTCGTGAGGAGACACCTCATAAACAGGGTGGCTTGTTTTTCCAACTCAATCTGTCCTCCATCTTTCAGCAGATCTGATGTTACCTGATCCTAACCAGAAGCTTTGCCTTTTTGCATTCCCCCAAGGCTTTTCTGACTTTTTCTATCATTACTGGTGGGATGCCATCTGGGGTACTGCTAGTTCTTATAATGAGGCCATGGATGTTCCGGCTACTGTACAGATTTCTGTAAAACTCCTCTGCTGTTTGAACTATCCTATGCATATTGGTAGTTATTTGCCTTCCTTGTCTATTAGTGCATGCATTCGATTTTTGCCTATGCCAAGTTTCCTCTTTACTGCTCCGATGCTTCCTCCCTTTTTTAGAGCGTGTTCAATTCTCTCCATGTTATACCGTCTTACATCGGATACCTTACGCTTATTAATCAACTTCAAAAGCTCTACCAACTCTATTTTGTCTGTTATAGTTGAGGCTTGCATGCTTTGACATTTCTAGATGAAATTGTTCATCTACTGGGACAGCTTGTCAGTGTCCAGTCTAACTACTGTAACTAACGTAGATACGTACGTTACCCGTACCGCTTACCATACGCACGCTATTTTTCAGATTTAAGGTTACCGTAGTAGCGTAAGGGTACGTAGTGTACGTAAACATGGTGGCGCTCTCGGACGCCTGCTTCGAAGTGATTTTGGCGTAGTTGTTGAAAGATTTACCTTGTTCGCAGCAAAAGACTGTTTAAATTGGCTTCGCTTGCCTTCAGTTAGCTTTGTTGACCGAGTATAACAGATAAGATGGCGTAATTTTTGAGATAGCTTCTCTTTTCGAACTCATCTAGGCCTAACTACAAGATTGATGTAAACAAATCAGCAACATAATTTTTTTCGCGTTTTGTGCGTGGTTCATATTTATTTGCTTTTATTATGAGAAAAATAAACTTGTAACAATGCTTCACGCGGTGGCATAGGCAAACATTCTCGTTTTCTTTTACTTTTCACTGTCTTTACCTTATTAACCATCTGATAGGTGGCGCCACCATCCGAGCTGGGGCACGTTAACGCTATCCCGCCAAACTATACGACACTGTCCCAACTTACATTTGCTGCACGGTAACGTCGTTCCCTTAACCTCCGCTATCACGCTAACAGTAGAAGATATTCAAAATCTGCAAATTGTCGCGTTTTGCGAATTCTACTAGTAGACCCCCTGTGGCATTTCTAGTACCGATGCCATAATCTTCTTCTACCTGGTCTTCAGCCTGCTTCTTCCGTACCTTTGCATTGAAGTCTCCCATCAGTATAGTATACTGTGTTTTTTTACATTACTCATTGTAAATTCACATTTTCATAGAAGCTTTCAACCGACGCGTCATCATGGCTGGATGTATCCACTTAAGCCTGTATCACCTTATATCTTGAATCTCTAATTGAGTTTAATTACAATACCTACCACCCTTTCAATAATGCTATTTTATTCCTTTGTGTTGCCAGCCACAATTCTGTGGATAAGGAACCCCACACCAAGTTTTCTTCTGCCAGCCAAGCCCAGATAGCAAAGGACGTGCCCATTATGTAGCACCGTATAGGCCTCATCTGTCCTGCTAACCTCACTGAGCCCTATTACATCCCATTTAACACCCTCTAGCTCTTCGAATAGTACAGCTAGACTTGCCTCACTAGATAAAGTTCTTGCGTTAAACGTTGCCAAGTTCCGGTTCCAATGGTGGCCTGTCTGGACCCAGAGATTCTTAGCACCCTCTGCTGCATTGCAGATCTGACTGCCACGGTGCTCGGTTGCTTCGTAGCTGCTGGGGACTGAGGGCTGTGAGTTAATTGACATATGCCTGTAGGAGGTAGTGGCCACGTAATGCACCAGGGTGGCCAATTCTTCTCTGTTGAGGGAATGCATTACCGGCAGTGGTACCCGGTGAGGTCGCAGCCGAGGCCTCTTAATGCAGTTCCATCACCACGCAGAATTTTTGAAAAATCTGGTTGGGAACTGCGCGGCACCGGGATTCGAGCCATGGATATCTTGCATGAGAGGCTGATGCACTAACCACTACGCCATCACAACACTGTAAAGATGGCTAAATACGAGCACTGCGACAAAAAAAAGAAGAAATAAAAAATTTTTAAAAGTGTGCGAGTAAGACTTGAACCTGCGACTTCTAGACGCATTGTACATGACAAGCCCGACACGGTAACTACTGCACCACACTGAAAGACGGTATGTTAGTGTAAAAATCTTCATGTCAAAAGCAATATTTGTCTGCATTTTCTTACAGATTACGTGCAGATTTAAGTGCCTCAGTGCTTTACAAAAACAGCCAGACTGTAGCTAACGTGTTTATTGTGTTTGTTTTGTGCGTCGTAAAATCAGAACGTCTATCCGAAACGTTTTTTACAATAGAAAAACAGGATTAGTACGACCAATTATATTTACGGCATTTGCACTAACTCGCTAAGTGGTTAGCCACTTATGCGTACAAAATGTCGCGCTTCTAAAGAGTACTCTAAACAGTTTAGTTCCTTTTTGTTCATCCCCTTGGACATATTTTCAGTTTTTCTTGTTTGCGTTCTTCTTAACATTCTATGACTAGCCGTACTGTACGTTAGGCTTACAACAGCATTCCTTATGTGCGATGGTCGTAGCGAAAACCACGAATATTAATATAAGGAGAACGTCACAGTCATTTGCGTTGAGTTTCGATAGCGATCGATTGAATAAGGTAGTATTCACTTATTTCACTGCACACATCCGAAGCTAAAAACGCGGATATTAAGAGTTCCAAGTGCCTTCCAGTGCACTGACATTCACTGGCGCGGGCTGGAAAGGCTGTTCTTATTGTTAATTGACTCCAACGCCTCAACAAACAAATGCAGTACATTTTACTGCACATATGTGTGGTTACTAGGTAGTGCTAATCACTCGCATTGTGCCAGCGCATCTAAATATAATCAAGACCAGGAGTATAACCACGTTTTACGCTCTCAAAGCGGTAGAGTATAAAGCTGTTCCACTGACTCATCTCATACAGAGTGAAAATGTGTTTCACTCTATCTGATTTTGCAAGAGTAGAAGAACACTCTGAAGAGTAACTTGGCATGTTTATTCTTGCGATAACCTCCGCAGTATTTAGAGTGCATGATACAAGCAATACTTCATTGACAAAATATGCAAAGGATTTCCTTTACTGCACTGCAACCTGAAAAGGCCTTAATGTCTGCAGTCTTCAGTGTAGTATTTAGTCTATGAAATTTTAAAAATAAAATGCAAAGACAAGCAAGTCCGTAAAACAAGACACCTTGGATGTGTTGCTGGTGGTTTGTCTACATCTATAGGATTCAACCGTCCATGCGTCAGGATGTAAATAATTGATAGATTGGGCATGAGCTGGGCTTCCGCCTTGTGCTGCGCTCTAACCAAAGAACTGTACCATTGTTTATTTGAACAGCTTGTAAATGACACATTTACAGAAGGGCAGAAAAATTCAGCAAAATAGAAAAACACTGCTGAACAGCAATCCATGCCTACTGAGCCAATTACATGCAGACGTAAGTATAGGATTCCAAACACCAGAACCTCTCATGTTGCTTGTGTTTTGACAGTGAGAGAGGAATTACGACATTATCAACAAAAGACAGCTAGAACAACGTCTTCACTTTTTTTCAGTGAGCACCAGAGTCAATAAAAATATTCAGTATCATAAATGTGGGAGCCCCTGCAATGACACTGTGGTAAATGTACTCTGCTTACCAATACCTTGCCTAGGCACTCCTTATGTTCATTCACAAAATGATAACGGAAAGATCTGTTTCGAAGCACACTGCATTACATTTAAAGCTAGAACAGAGATCTATGTTTAATAACATCATGTAACTATGTTTTTGGCTTACAGGTGAATTTATATGTGAACGGTGAATTCAATATTCAAAGCAAATAGTGATTTTGGTGGAATAATTTCCAATAGATTCGAATAGTGTATATATATCACATATTATGAAGAAAAATGGGTGTATTTGTTATGACCAAACTAACCTGCACAACAATTTTTAAAAACTAAAACAAGGCATGTGCAAATGCTTTTTTTTTGCATGAAAGAAAGTGTAAGCAACTTTGAATAGTAGCAGGTTTTACTCTCAGTGGAATGCTATTGACATGAACTTACTTACAGCGCAACACCAGAAAAAATACAGGACAGGGAAGGAGTAAGACAGAAAGAAAAGACGGCGCTGTTTTACTCCTTCCCTGTCCTGTATTTTTTCTGGTGTTGCGCTGTAAGTAAGTTCACGATGGATCCTAACCAACTGGCCCAACTTACCATCTTAATGCTATTGACAGTCTGTAAAATATGTTACATTTTAAACTTTGCTATGAGCATGTAAGTTGGTATAATGAGCTTTTGAACTGAAAAAATCAGTCGATGTCAGGGTCATATCTTTCATATTCCTTGAAGTGAGGCTTTGTAGCAGTGCACATTTCTTTTTATTATATGTTTTCACTCCTCAGCACTATTTTACTGGAGTGAAACTACATTTACAAGAAGTTACCTGCAAGTTAATATACACTTGGATTATTGCTTTCACCGCGTAGCACACCTTTACTTCAGTGAAACCACCTTTAAATACATTGCATGCGGACTAATATGGATCCATTCGTACGTTCAAATTTGAAATTTTCAGTAATTTAAATTCGATTCGAATTGAATCGGAATACAGCAATATTCCTTCGAATATTCAAAGTATTCAAATAATTGTGCAGGCCTAGTGACACTACAGAATTTTTTTTTACTCCATAGAGATCGTGAAATTGTCCGAAAAATCGGGCAGTTTCTAAAAAACGAATTCATGCATTTTTTCTTTACTACAAGCGGTGAAGCTGTAGAATCGCCACATCTATGTTTCTAATAGGCCTTAAGGCCTGCAAGCACACTTAGCAGTCATTTTGGTGCTCACACAGGTGTTTATGATTACTGTAGTTACTCACATAGTTCACACCTAATCCACGCACTCCTAATATTTAGCCAGCTTCCTTGCTTCTTTTTTTTAATATTTAATGGTATATTTTCCAATCCCCGACCCACCCGAGCCACCTCACCACCGCATGCGCAAAGATACTTAACGTTATATGCTTCAAACGGGCGCGCCTCCAGCTAAGCAAGCGAGCACAATCATGCATAAATGGGCTGTGAATGCAAAGGTATTTCTTCTGAGGACTTCCCCAACAACAATCTCTAAAATACCGTACTCGAACACCCAAACCAGTTCGCAGGTTGTCGGAACTGCTAAAGCATTTTCCTTCCACTACTTCCCCATCTCTTGCACCCTGAGAACACAAGCGCACAATATCTGCACCAGAGGCATGCAAGGGCCTGCCGTGCCTACTGTTCCCCTCGTTCTCAGTGTCCGTGCTTCAAGACACACTTGGTTGAACTCGAAAATTTATCTTTCCCTAACAGCCAGTCGCGTTTTTACTGTTCCCATGAAATGGGCTACAATTATTATATGTTAAAGAAGTCCAATTACCTCCAGCCACAATCTTGGAGAAAGACACGACGTTTCGAGACCGGCTTGGTCCCTTCCCCAGCAGTGACTGTAAAGGCCTGACCACACGCAGTCATTGCAGCGCGTCAGTGCGGGGCCAGTCTCTCCATATGGACAGGGCATGAAGCACCGTCAAAAAGCCCTGCGCTGACGCCCTGCAATGACTGTATGTGGTCAAGCGTTTACAGTCACCGCTGGGGAAAGGACCAAGCCGGTCTCGAAACGTCGTGTCTTTCTCCAAGATTGTGGCTGGAGGTAATTCAACTTCCTTAATTCTTCCACCCAGCCAGACAGACTTCTGTCAAAATGTTTACATTTAAATAAGTATATATGTGATGAAATTCAAGCTCACTGTTATAAAGTATGCCGAAGAAATAGAAACCGTGCCGCCACTAAGCACTTTGGCGTGACGTTCTTGAATGTGTGAGGTTCAGTACAGGAAAAAACAGAAGAGTACACGTTTGCCGTTGAAGTTTCCTGCCACAGAAGAAAACCTTTTCCATTAGTGCAAAAGCTTACGTCTTCCGACATTGTCGTGTCGTGGGACCTGGTTTCTTCCGGCATTGTCGTGTCGTGGGACCTGGTTTCTTCCAGCATTGTCGAGAAAAGCTTCAACAAAACGGCGCATTCAAACACGCTCGCCAAAACATGTGGACGATGCGCTTTGGGAGGGCACTGACAGCGGCCACGACGATGATTCCCAAGCAGACCTCTTGACCAGTGATTTCGACTACACTGCGCAAAACCGGATCTGCCTGGTTAAAGCACGTTCTGATTCTGTTAAATAAACAAGTGAACTTTCTTTGTGCTCCATTTTTTTCTCATGTATAATCGGGCCCGTTAGGACCATATACTATTACACATTAAGGAGCTTTAAAATAGCATACCTCAAGCTTTGCATTAGTGTTTGCTGCCACTGTCCATGCGTCGTATACTATCCTTTTGCGGGCTCCCGTTAAGTGACAAAAATAGCGGGCGACCACGACAAACGCAAGCATAGTGTACACTATTATAAAACTGCCTATTATTTCAGATGAGTTTGTGAAATCTCTATATGATTTGTGCATGCCTTTTCGGAGCCCCAAAATCGCTAAAGAAAAAGTGTACAAGTTATGTGAGCAAATAAAGTACGTTAGGCACCTGTTGGCAACCTCCACATAACTTCATACTAACTGACGACTGCCAATTTTCATCTCATTATAAATGCCATCAACACCAACAAAGCACAGAATTATGGCCATGGCACGGAACACAAAGGCTTAGGATGACTTGTCCAGATTTCACCAGTGCGTGTGCATGTGTATTAGTGTTGAATATTGTGCAAAATCTGTGCCACTTCTTTGAAACACAGCATTTCTGCCGTATATAGCCAATCATTTCTAGTGTGCAGCACATAGCTTTAAGCTCATGCCATCACTGCTAGGATGCTTGCTTCATTATACAGTCGACTCCCAATAAGTCGAAGTCACTTAATTGGAATTTCCAGTTCATTAGAAGTCAACAAGTGGCCTCATCAATTTTGCATGCATGCCTATAGAAAAAAATGCTCAGTAATTCAAAGTTAAAAGTCTGTAACTTTGGTTGATTAGAAGTTATATTTCAGTTGAGAGCCTTGAGGCGACCGTAACATTTCAATAAAATTAAAAATTTTTCACTGCCAAGACAGCTGTCCAACCGCGCTGTTGTCGCCACCGCCACTGCCCGCAGTGCCACGGTTCATGAAGGGGTCATCTTGTTTAGTCAATACAGCGGCATCCCATTGATCACATTGGCAAACTAGGTCTTTTCGTTGTGACGTGTCGAGTGCTTCATTCTCACGCTGGGTTGATGCCTGGTTGAAGTTGGTTAAAGTCTGGTTGATGTCAGGTTGAACAGCGAGACTGGATGCTGGCGGAAAAGAACGCTTAAACACACACACGGGGCTGTGTGTGTGTTTATGTGTTCTTCTCCATCCGTGTCCTGTTGAGCTGTTCTAATATAACGTGATAAACCACAGCTAGCCCGCCAATGCACTGTGGGTTGATTCTGCACATGTTTCCACAGCTGATTTTGAGCATTGTGGTGGAGACGTTTCATAATGGCAACTCTTGGCCCCTATCGAACGCTTGACCTGGCAACGAAAATCGAAAATCTTGAAAGAACTTGACCAGAGAGGCACCCCCATGCAAGAAATCGCACGAAAGTATGGTATTAGGCCTATCAAGTGCAAACAGGAGATCTCCACGATGATAGTTTTGGGGCCCTTCTTAGTGACGTCCATTTAGAAAAATTCGTTGCCGTGGACAGCAACATGGATACATGCAGTCCACTAATGAACTGAAAAATTGTGCAAATGGTCCGGCTAGTGAACAACGACATAAAAACAAACGGCCACCGAGGACTATACCGATGTTGCTGCCGGTCTTGCACAGTGGTTTTCTAGTTTTGTTGAAGAAGACAATATTGAAGAAGCACATTAGGAAGTGTAGTGCTTAAAAAACTTGCTAGCAGCAGCCAGGTTTTACAAGAGAAGATAACAGACTTTTTTCATAAAGAACTGTCAGGTTTGAAGCAACTAAAGTGCAGAATTCTGTGCATTTGTTTAATTGGAAGCTAGTTAATTTGATGTTTCTTGCGGTTTTCGTGAACCTCCTATTAACGAATGTCGACTGTACACCTAAGTTTGCCATGGTAGTATTCGTCTAGGCCACTCCATTACCAAACGCACATTGACACAGGGATGGTGAGCAGCTTCATTCCAGAAAAAACAAATCTGTGGGGACACGTAGCAGTTTCATTCAAAGAGGTAGCAGTGAACGGCGGTGCAGTGAGTTTGAGTTTTTGCCTTTTAAAAGCAAAATGTACGCTTACAACCACACAAGGCCGCAAGTACTACCAAGCAGTTAGCTGAAGACGCTTATCGTTACAGGGTTGTTGGTGCTAAGATCATGCTGACCCATTGCCACCAGCCACTATTCCAGTGCTTATCTAAAAGAATCACCACACTTGCACCGTGAACGTAGTCTTTTCAAATTCTCAATAGATTTATTGCATGACACTTTTGCATTACAGCAACCTGACTTTTGAGTCTGCTACACCCGTCAATAGATTGACTCAGGCCTGCGAGAGTGACACGCAACAGTGATGGCTTCAATTATTACTGTTTTGGACCTGAAACAAGATCATTATGTTTGAAAAATTGAACCCCAGACAATTGCAGCACCCAAAATATCAGACTATAATAAGAATAATTGTTGGGGTTTTACTTCCCAAACGCCAAGATATAATTACGAGACATACAGTACTGGAGGGCTCTGAAAGTTTCGACCAGCTGGAGTTGTTTAACGTGTACTTAAATCAAAGCACATGGGCCTTAGCATTTTCAGCTCCATCACAAATGGGACCACCACGACCAAGATTCGATTCAGCGATGTGCGGGTCAACATAAACACTAGACTACCCATGACGGACACACCATATCAGATATTCTTATGCACAGATTCTATGGGGCTCTTGCCGTGCTGTGAAAGCGTCTGAATTTTCAAGCATGCCTGAAAAATTGGCTGTTCACTGCATAACTAAATTTCATTGAGGCATGAGTGTACAGTGCAAACTTAGCAATAATTTTTTCAAGAATAAACAAGACAAAAAATTTTCCTCACATAAGAACCTTGCAGTCCAAAAGAGATAGTACAGACAGGTAGTATGCTGCAAAATGAAATTTACTATTGAAATTCTTCTAGCCTGCATAGACAAGCATTGCTCAAAGCTATCCAGAGCGGCATTGCTGATGACAGCACAAAGTGTGCCATTCTGAATCTATTCTGAATAACACTCGTGAGCCTTGCCTCTGTAAGCCCCATCATAGGATTTTGGACTGACTCACCTGCAGAAGCTCAAGAACCCGGTTTCGCCAGTCAAGCATAGCGTCACGGTCTGTGGCCACAAAAACGGAGCATGCTCGCAGGGCTCGGACAACACGCACCACCTGTCACAAGATAAACGAGTGTTTTGTCCAGCGAGTGACACTGCGCTCATTCGAAACACGGCATCTAAAATCATGAGGACACATGTGTATGCACCAAGCCCTCTTCAGGACCCATTTCTTAACCATTGGTATCCATTTTACTGCTCTAATTGATCAGCAAGATACTCCCTCACCTAAATTAGTCTATAATGACCACATGCCTGCTGAAACAAATAAAACTAGTTACAAGCTCAAGGGATCACGTGCCTTACATAAACAAGAATACTCCTCCTTTTTCAATTTACTTTACACAAAGTGCTTTATTGTTTAAGTTAGGATAAAAAATGATGATTGAGTACTATCATGTTTTCATATCACCTCAGAGCTCAGTTTTTTTAAACATCATACCATCAATTTTTTTTTTATTTTCCACAAGTGCTTTGTTAAATCACAGTCAAGATAAATACAATGTCTGGATTATGCAGATTTCACAGATGTCAAAGAGTGCAACAAAAATAAGTTTATTTAATATTATCTGGGGCTTCACATCCCAAAGCCAAGAGATGATTATGAGAGACGCCGTAGTCGAGGGCTCCGGAAACCTGAACCATCTGGTGTTCTTTAACCTGCACTGACCGCATAGTATACACGAGCCTCTACCAATTCGCCTCCATTGAAATGTCACCGCCACGGCCGGCATCGAACCCGCCATCTTCAGGTCAGCAGCCGAGCACCGTAGCTACTCTTCACAGTAAAAAGTTTTACACCAAGAAGGGTGTAAATGAGCTTGTTCCATGAACGGCACCTTAAGGGTGTTAATTCAGCACCTTCCAAAAAGGGTGCTTTTCCATGCACCCTTAGAATAAGGTGTACATGTAAAAAACTGTAGGGTGTTAGAAAAACACTCTTAAAGAAGGGTGCCTTCAATGTCCATCACTTTTTAACACCCATTGAGGAGGGTGCGAGAAGGGTGCACAAGGGTGTTGAGTGCCCATGGCAGGGGTGCCACTATTCTTTTAGACTGCACTATAGATATCAGCATGCACTGAATACGCACTACTTGAAGAAAGTGGCCCTGATTATCAATGGTGCACCACCTGTCGAGCTCCATTCATTGCGTGTGGGCAAAAATATAAACACGTACAATCGTGTATGAACTTCCGCCTGATCTATATATACTTCACAGTATATGCATAATGCGCGTTACAGAAAACTAAGCCTTGCTGCTCTTGCATGTTGCATTTATTTAATAGGCAAATAAGACTTATAATCTTTTCTTCTGCCACACAACTTTGTCACCAGATGTGTAACATGTTCACGTATACGTACACTACAGACGCAACACCTCAAACGTTTATATATTTTTCAGTTTCACTTTATGGACAATTCTTTGAAACATACAATTACACTGGTTTCAGTGTAGTATACTGCTTCTAGTACATAGAGACTACAAATGAAATACACGCTAATATATCCCTATAATTCTTTCAAGTGTCCACAATCTCAGTGGTTTCCAGTTTAATACTCCTTCATGTACACAATCGGTTAATAGGAATGAAATACAGGCACATATATACTTATAATTCTTTCAAATATATACAATCACCATGATTTCACTATATACGCCTTCATGTACACAATCGTTCCCAAGAAGTGATGCACGCGAAAATATATACCAATAGTGTTTTCAAATGTATACAATCACAGTGGTTTAAGCTTTGTATTCCTGGATGTATAACAATTAATTATGTGAAATGATGTACATGCAAACATATATGGGTTTTCGCACATATAACTTTAGCGAATACCTAAAAACCAATACAATGATCAGAAAGAAAATAAGCTAAAAACGAACACAAACTGAGTCAGGACACAAAAAACAAAAGAGATAATGCATAATTATGGCTAATGACACAGCTGGGTCATTTTATGCCAAACTTCCCAGCCATGTTAGCGACCATCTCAAGTGTATTCGAAAAACTCGTGCTGCACTGAAAAGAGGGAACTTCTGGAATATTTAGGAGAGGAAAAATATTTGGTCACGTGGCTGCCTTCTGAACTTCCTGGAATGCCGTCTAGGTGTTGTATGGGGAAAATTTTATTTTAAAAGCACCGCTCCTTCTTTATATACGAAACTCGGTCTACGTGTTAAGTAACAATAGTTTAATTTGGGCGAGTTGGTTCATCGTGGTCGTGTTCTAGTCACAGAGCGACAACTTCAGGAAGAGACAAAAAGGACAGGAAAGAGCGCCGACTGTCAACTGAATTTAATGAATGTGCTACGAGCGCTTTTATACGGAGTACAAGAACAGTGCTCATGCGCGACGACACGTGTGACCACTACAAAATAATCTTAACTGAGAAAAGAATACTCCCTCTCGGAAAGGATAAGTGAACGTGTAGTGATGCACTGATCATTGGTCTTCCTGATAAAAAATACTTCTACAAACTTTAAATTGGCATTAAGTAAACCTATTCTCGTGACGAATGGTGCAAGATTGACTATTCCTGTTGCTGTTTAGTACACACACTTTCAAAAGCCTGCGAGGGGTGGAAAACAACATTTTTATATCATATCTGCAGGCTATTTTTTTAATTATGAGACACGTTATGTGGTATAACATGCAAAGGTTTTGGTCATTCTGTTTTTTGTTGGTCCTGTCTTTAACTTTACTTTCAGCAGGAGGGTTTCGCAAACGGGTGTGATGATTCTGTTGGAATATCCAACATCTTTTAGTCTTTTAGTCTGGTTTTTAAGCCTGACCTCACCCTTGCACTAACATGACTTCTGGAGGGTGGCTTGAATACATGTGGTGTCAATTTCTCTTTTTACTAATTTTGAATGCCCACTAACAAAAGGCAGAACATTCTTAGCACTCCTGGGCTGATAGCACCAGCCAATACCCCAACAGCATCATCACACTCGTTTCCGAAACCCTCCTGCAGAAAGTATGTTAAGGAAACAGGACCAAAAGAAAACCAGAATGACGAATGACCTTTGCTTGTCACACGGTATAGGTACATAAGGTGTCTCACAACTTTAGGAAAAGAGCCAGCAGATATGATATTGTTGTTTTCCACCCCTTGCAAGCTTTCAAAAGTGCATGTACTTACAGCAACAGGAATAGTCAATCTTGCACCATTCGTCACTAGAATAGGTTTACTGAATTCCAATCTAATGTGTATGATATACCGCTCACATGTGGAAAAGAAAACTTATGACAAACTGGGCAATGTTTCAATGATCGAGCAAGACAGCATTCTTTAAATGTTAAGAAGGGCTATAGTAGTCTTATGGCCGGACACTGTAAAGAATGTAAGTGCAGTCCTAGGTTTCATAAAACACGGTTTTGAAAAAAACAAGCACAAAATAAGAAAATTTAGAACTTTTTATCAGGATGGCCAAGGATCAATGCATCAGTACACCTTCACTTATCTTTTCCGAAAGAGAGTATTCTTTTCTCGGTTAAGATTATTTTGTCATGGTCACACATATCTTGTTGCAGATGAGCCCTGTTCTGGTGCTCAGTATAAAAACGCTCGTAGCACCTTCAATAAAATTCAGTTGACAGCGCTCTTTCCTGTCCTTTTTGTGATAAGATTTTTATTATAAAAAGAATTTTATTTTCTTACAATTTAGGTATAATGATGACTTTTCATTGTATCACAACATGGAGCAAATTGCCTCTCAATATGGACAAAAATCACGATTTTGTAAAATTTGTGATATTTTCTAGTATATTTCAGCAGCTTGAGAGGTATAAAGATATTTTTCCTCAAAATATACTTTCTGGGGAGTAAGTAATCACTGCTCAGATATTCATACAAAGTGCAATATTGCAATAAAAAATGCAAACATAACACACTTTGCCTTATTTTGGAAGCGAATGTGCAAAAATTTCACTAATATTATTGAGCTTCAAATATCTTACACAAGCACATTTACTTACCATGTAGACCGATTTTGCTTTAGAAAAAATAAGCGGTAGTTTTAAAATGAAATTTTCCACAAACAGCACCCAGATGGCACTATGCCAGGAAGATCAGAAGTCAGCCACATGAACAAAACTTTTTTTCTCGCTGAAATATTCTAGCAGTTCACTGTTTTCAACGCAGTAAGTCAGCACATTTTTTTTTCAAATACAAGTCAGATGGTCGCCAAAGTAGCTGAGATATTTGGCATGGAATGGTCCAGCTATATTTAAGCAAAATAACTTACACAAATAAGAATATTTGTTCATCTACCATGACCACACTGGAAAAAGTTGTTCAGGCATTGTGACACAAAAATTTTCAGCGTCGTACCGCCTGAACAACTTCTTTTATTAACTCCAAGCTCACGCCGAGAAAAAGCCGCTCTATCACGGTGGTTCTTAAAGGCCTTGCGGCTGTAGACAATGTCGAAAATGAAAAAAAATCAACTTGTCTGTGCTGTCATTCCTTCTTCGTCATTACTGACACGGAAGATTTTTCGGTAATCCACGTGAAGGTTCAGTAAGTAGGCTTGCTCTAGGCTGGGGCCGGGGTAGACTACGCAGGGCATCAGCGGGACCATCTCGCCCTGTAATAAGAGCAAATATGATTTCTCATAAAATGATGTTCGTGCTGTTTCGGCAGCACCATATATGAAGAATGTGTAGTGTGTATCCTTTGAAATGGCGTGTAATTGACATTACACTGAACTCAAAGCATACAACCCATACATTCCAATAATTTCGTATGATAAAGATAAGATAGTTTTCCAGCATACAGCAAATTCCCGAATTGAGGTGAAGTGTAAGACTACAGCTCGAAAATGGCACTTACCAAAGCCTGAACTCACCGAAGAATCAAATTCCTTATAGGGTAATGAGCCAGTGTGAAAAACAATTCTTAAAGTACAACGCTCAGAACATGTAGCAATCATCAAAACGCACAAGAAACTTACCTCTTCATGTACAAACAGTGAAGGCATCTCTGCTTTTTCTTTAACATGAGAACAAATGATCTTGGGCGTGGCACAAGCGAAGAGGTCTGAGAAAAAAGTAAAAGATTTACTGACTTTAATCACGCCTCTAACAATTGGAGGAATTGTGGCGATTCAGCAATCAGTGTAATTCTGACTGCCTCTATAAGGACATCAAAAATGAACGATTTCCTCGTTCTCTCTACCCTCACAAGAAGCTCCGTCCATGGCATCTAATCCAACTTTGACGCTGTGCTTCCTATTTGCCTGCTTTCTAGACGTACGGTTGCGAACATGTATTTTGTGCACCTAATCTAGCACAGAAATTGTCATCTATAACTGAATCATCTCCATTCATTGTAATTTAATAAAAGATGTGATAGCTAGCCCAGTTTTCAAAGAGTTGCGGGCCTGTAATAGGCACTGTCTAGCACGTATGAAAGTATTTCTTTTTTAAAAAATTTCTTCAAAGCTTGCTTTCAGAAAAGCGTCTGGCATATTTCAACAACCAAGCCCATCCTCTGATAGCAATCAGGGGCACGCTATTAGTGATTATTGACCACGGGATTTAAAAACGTAACCCGTGCCTAAATACTCAGTTAAACACAATCAAGGAAGAAGGAGCACTCGAACGACACCTACGCGCGCGGACGCCGCCTACGTTCTATCAGCCATGGATTATGCCGGAGCTACCGCACGTAGCTCCCACAGTCACGTATACTCTCTCGATTCTGTTATAACGCCGAACGTTATCGCAGATGAAAGCAAAGCACGAAAACAGCAAACGGAAACGAGGGAAAACAACGCACGGCGATGGCCACAACAACGCGCCTTTGGAAGTCTACTAGATCTTTGCCTGTTGCTGGCGACACGTGTCCTAAATATTGTAAAAGACCGACGCGCACGTGCTGAGAGCATCGCAGCATATCAGCACCTCAAACAATACAGTCTTTAAGGGGAAAAAAAGGTGATTTCGCACAGGGCGCCTCTGTGTATAAACTTTTCTTTTTCTTTCTTTTTTGTACGCTTACACCTGCAGAATCACGTTGCACATTTGAGTAATAATAGAAATGTTATTACGATGTAGCCTAAAGCGCATCTTAAACAATATCAATCACTTTGAGCGGTGTAGAGACAATTTGAGATCAGCAACTTATCGCGCCCTTGTTAAGTGATCACCGCACTCACTGTATGAGTGATGCAGGCACTTACTCAACATTGCGCACAGCAGTGTGAACTCGTTAAGTGACACGTTTCATCGGACATCTGCAACAGGACCGCGAACGCAAGCTGTTGTAAAAGGTTGGCAGCCTACTTCGGCAGAGTTGCTGCAGGCGCCCAGCTAGCGCTGTATGATTACTACCTACGAAAACGGTACACTCACCGTTAACAGGCCCATGTTGTCCGTGTCCGCCGCCCCATGAATATTCCTTAATCCGAGCGTTACTTCGAACATGGTGTCATGCGTGACTACCATTGAAGATGCGCCTGTTCGCTAGAACTCACACAGCGACCAAGACCCCAGACCAACGCAACGCATTTGAAAGACGGATGAGACAGAGAGAGCAACGTTGAGAGAGAGAAGGAGGAGGCACTGCCGGTGGCGCCGCAGCTGTCGACGCAGGTGTTCGGTGACGCAACTATTCGCTTATCTAGACCACCGTTGGTAGGGCAAGGCTGGCCCGGGTGAGCGGGGTGAGCGAGAAACCCGCCTAGTAAGCGCCGAAAGGCAAACGCTATGGCGCATAGGGCGGGCGGCGGTTCGACACGGAAGGCAATTGAATTGCGCTTCAAGAATGACTCCTTGTAAATGGCAACTCTCCTTCCAACCAGCCGCACAGGGGCGCAGGTTATTTACCAGCCTCGGGTTCTTTGAGTATTTCCACGGAATGCGACTGCAGTGGGCGAAAAATTGTGAAGCAAAACTTGCGGAAAACAAAGTGCACCCTGTAATGGCAAGAAACAATAATTATTTCGTCCTCGGTGGCATTAGCGGTAGAGAATCCCTACCCCTTTTTTCAGGGAAATTTCTTTTCGCATTATCCGTGTCTGGCAATTCCGCATATGATTCCGCAAACACTGAATGCGTAGTCGAAGCTGGAACAAATTAATCCACAGTCGCGGATGTTTAGAAGGCTTGTCACGCACCACGAAACGTGTCGAGGTTGTAATAACAAACTTCTTGCTGACCACATGACCAGCACTTAAATACATATGGTTGCCCAATGAGCTAGCTAAGCACCTGTAGCAAAGGCAGAGCACGTTCTTGTTAAGTGTTGTTAATATAAACGATGGTTGTGCATAAGTGCAGTGACAGCTTTCCGTGTGAATTGTTCATAACCGACGTTTTCAAGCGTAGAAGCACCTCAGCGTACCTAATCAGCTACCACAGCAAGTTCGTAAGCAATGATGAGGTACGAGATTGTGCAGCTGTTTTCAGTGTACTGAATAGTCCGTGTACAATGCGTTGACCACCGCCATTCCTTAAGCTACCTCCCATGTAGACTCCCAGTCTGAACAGGTGTGGGACCTTAAACACTAAGAAGCAGTGCCCCCCCCCCCCGCACACTCACACACACACGAAGTTCGAGGGCGCACGGGCTGATACACACGCATACTTATTCACAGGCGCACACACATACACGTATACACAAATACGGCCGCACACACACGCGACCATAAACGCACGCATGCATGGGCGTGCACATGTGCACAGGCACGCTTAACACAAACACGGACTCGCACATACACGCGCACGCACACATGCACGGGTGTACACACAATCGCGCTTACACACGAACACATGCGCAGGCTCACGCACACACCCACACTCGGGCGAACATTATGTTCCTGTATATAATCCATAGCAAACATGTAGCTTTAACCAACGCTAAGGAAAGCTTTCGTAACATGAATTGCAGTTAATTGCCATTATAGATGAAACGCGATTTTCTTCTGCTGGCATTCTGCTGTATTTGGAGAGCACCTTCACACATTCTAAGTCAATTAGGCCGTCATTTAACGCGAGGTGCACATATTCGTGCAGTAGCTACGCTGCTCGGCCGCCAATCCGAAGGTCGCGGGTTCGATGCCGGCCGTGGCAGTCGAATAACGCCGGAGGCGAAAAGGTAGAAGCCTGTGCACAGTGCGATATAGCGCTCAATAAAGAACACCAAACGATCAAAGTCTCTGGAGCTTTCCACTATGACGACCCTCATAATCATATCGAGGTTTTCGAGACGTAAAATCTCAAATATTATAATTATGTGTTCTTCTTTTGCTGCATAATCCATTTGATGAATCGTCAACTACACCCTTCTCAGGCACAAATCACCCTTAGAGTCTATTTTAGGGTGCTATCGAGGCAAGCACCCAAACAAAGGGATGATTTTTTTATTCGACCATTTATGAGTGTTAAAGATGTTGCAAAGGGTGCTTTACCGTAAAAGCACTTTTTACACCCTTTTAGGTGTAAAAGTTTTTACTGTGTTTTGTCGAGGTGGACAAGACAAATTTCATGGTTCTAGCTTTCCTATAACAACAGTATGAAGTTTGAGAACTCTCATCTGAAGTCTGAGAAACAGCAATTTTCATATTTCACCCTTTCAAAAAATAGAGCCTCTTAAGGTAGCATTTGGCACCCTACTGCACTCAGTGAACACTCAGCTTTTCATCAAGACAAAAATTACGAAACTTGGGTTTGCCTAAGCTGAGCAAAGCTTCCTAAAAGATTCTAGGGTTATGGAAAAAAGAACACCACGTATTGCTCATGAAATACTATGGGGTGATATGGCTCAAACAATGATTTAGAATTTCATTCATTTAGTTTATTTTATCCTCACAGCACATAAAGGCGTGATCATAGCTGCAAAATTCATGGATTCTAAATCAGGGAGATTTTAGCAGCAAGGAAAAGGGGGGTCAAACTGATTTATTTTTCCCCTCCTTTTCTTTTCATTTGCACCAAGAAAAAAAGCATGGCGACAAAAATGGAGGCGGGGTGTAAACATTGACGTTGTGGTCTTATAATGGCTCGATGTGGCCAACCACTAGAGTGTAGGGTTTCCGAAACACAACAAAAACTGTTAGTCTCAAAGGCAGTGTGCAAACATTCGTACCTCCCGAAATTTGGCATCATCAAAAAAAAAAACAAGCAAAATATATTTCAATCAAAAGTACTCGCGTATGTCTCCCCAAAACACACGTAAACAGATGGGACGACGCAGCCAGCTGCCAGGAAACCACGGGCCGAAGCTTCACTTGAGGACAACTGAAAACTGAATGCCAAAGTATAGCGAAGTACATAGGTCGACAGAAATTTTACTAGATTTTTTGGACAGGAACACCAAAACACTTTTAGCCTTTATTACGTCTTTATTGCCTTTAATTTACCGCTGCGTTAGCTGGATGCCCTCAGCGAGTAGTCACTATTGATGATTGTGAACCTGACTTTGGTACCGCACGGAGCGGTTGCGAAAAACAATAGTTAATCTTCGTTTTCAATCTACCTGCGCTGGCTGTACACGTACCTTCAAAACCAAGTCTCTTTTTTTTCTTATTATAGCCGCATCTGTCGCAGTATTGTCCACAGCGTTTGTGGAAAGCAATGTCCCCTTGACTGGTCGAGCATTGGGCGCGGATGCACTTTCGAAGTTCTGCCAACTACGTCGTTGCCACACATGGTCGTATCAAGAGCCACAGTGGTTTCGTTCACAGCGGTTGTGGCAAACAATAACCACAGTTCTGACAGTGCGTGTGCTCGCCGCGTCATCTTTTAGAAGCTTCAAGCACGCTGCTCTTAACCTTCTTTCATCGGCTTCAGTACTAAAGTTCATACGACCCGCCACGATGATGGAAAGTGCTCGGTTAGTCCGAACTTCGGCCTAATAAGCATAGTGAAATTTGGCTGGGAAAGTTCACAAATTCGCATCTGCTGGTTCTATTGCACGTTTAAGATGAACGCTTCTTGACTTCGTTTACAATAAAATGTGATGGGTTTACAAAAAGTCTGGATCCAATTGGGCTGCATTTTTGTCAATGTGGCCAAATAACACACAGAAATTTTGACTTGCGGGAGCTTTTTCTAACTGTACTAACGTAAGAACTGATCGAAATTCGGTGGTCCCTCGAAAAATCCGGTACGCGTTACAGAGGGGGGGTGGGTTATGCAAAAACAAATGCAAACAATATAATATATAAATACAAATAATAAATGAAAATACATGTTTAAACAAACTACGCTATTAACGACTTAAGACTAGGCTTGTGCGAATATTCGAATGCTTTGAATATGTAAACAAATAGTAGAGTATTTGAATTCACTTAAATTCGAATTTAAATTATCGAATATTTCGAAGTATTCATTATGAACGAATAGATCTATATTAGTCCACATGTAACTGCTTGTAAGGGTGGTTTCACTGCAGTATAGTGTCAAACTGTGAAAGCACCTCTCCAAAAGAAATCTACCGCGAAGCTCCACTTCAAATTTGAAGGGCCCCTGCAACAATGAATAATCCTGGCCAGGAAACGCTGCCGATCGGTAGCTGAGACTACCGAGAACATGTGAGCTTATTATTATAGGACAGCACGCGACCTAAAATTCACAATAAATTCGCAGTCTGATAAATATTGCTCTCTTCTCTCGGCAAATGATGCCACTATGTCAAAAATCGTTCGTCACAACCGTTGCACCAGCCATTGGCTGATTTGAGCATGGGGCGCTAGGTCGATATTGGGGCCGCCGCAGGAGGCCGCGACTTGTCCACGAGTGCATGCGCAATCGCACTGAAACCCACGTACATTTACAAAAAAAAAAGAATATTCAAGGTCACGCCGCGCACGTGACGTATTTTCTTTCTCAATGCAATTTCTCCTGGATTTGCGTCAAGCGCTTCCGTCGAGACAAGCAGAGAGAATGCAATTGTAGCATGTGAAAATCGCAAAACTCCACTCATACTGGTCAGATTCTAAAAGTTTTTTCAGCAGTTAATTCGTGAAGCAGTAGGCTTCTTTAGTGAATTTATTTCATGGTTACTTGAAAAGCTGTTGAAAAGCCCTTCAAATGAACATATGATCCTCAAATTGATTGATCTTTTTTTAAGCTTAAAAGCTTGCTTTGCTGACTTTTACATTTAACTGTAATGAATAGTGCTACATATTTTACAGGTTATCACTTGCATCCTACTGAAAGTTAAATCTTGCTACTTCTCGAAGTTGTTCGGACTGCTTTTGATCGAGAAAAAAAGAAAGCACTTGCATAGAGGCCTTCTTTCAATTTAAAAAAGATATTAAGCAGGTTAGTTAGGTCACGATAAATATGCCCACTTTTATTTATACATCACATAGTCTATTCGAATTATATTAAAATTATGCGACAAAAATCACTATTCGTTTCGAACCTAACACTTACTATTTGCACAAGCCTACTGAAGACAAAGTCGGTTAGTGCAGCCTTGCATGATGAAGCGTCCCAATGCAGGCAAAGGAGGGGGAAAGGCGGTTCCACTCAGTGCTTGTTTTTGGTAAAAAGGACTCAGAAAAGCATTATTGCGGCAAAAAGGAACGAAAACTTTATACTTACGATCAAGATGCGATGATACATATGAAGGTGCTGAGGTGAGTTTTTGTGTAAGGGAATTATTATGGTATATGATCTTTTGAAAAAGACAAAAACGAGAAATTTTTTTTTCCGGAGTTTTAGATCTGCAAGTCCAGGATGCATGAAAACCGGTAAGGTTACACATAAATATTGGCATAATCCAAGCATAACATTCCCCTCTTCTCCACCCGAAATCAATACTTTCTTAGCAATTTTGGCCTCAAAAAGCAGCCTGCAACTGGTAAGTCTGAAAACCTCTGGCAGCATATCGTGAAGTGTTAAAATGCACTAACTTGAAAAGTACACATTAGGATGAGAAATGTACACGTTATGGAGCAGGACATGGGGGACCTCCACAAGAGGTCTTAGAGTGATGCTCAATAAAGCACTCGTACCTGCTGTGTGACAACTTTGAGTGTGGGAAGGCAGGCTAGTGGGGGCAATGGGCCTCGCTCTCGCATGTAGCCTACGCATTGAGGCGCTGAGAAGAGCAGGGGACTTGACTCCAAGTGTTCACAGGCACATACCTGCAAAGCGAGCGCAGGCAACCAGTGCAATGTCAGCACTTTTCCTATGGTTGCGTAAAGTGCAATGCTGAAGTAGAAAAAAAATATCCTGTAGTGAAGCAAAAGGTGGATAAAATCGTGATATCAGTGAGGTGACAAGTTCTATCACTCGTACCACACATTGTTGGAACCTGGAATCAATGCGAAAAAAAGCTGGTTCACACACTGTTCAGTTTCTTAACCATTAGCTGATAAGCTGTTAGCTATGTTCCTGTCTCTTTCAAGGCAGCAACTTGTAAAAACTTCTGCTTGGGCGAGTCGATTCATGATTAAGATAGACTTACTAGCACCAAAAAGTGCCGATTTAATGCGTGCCATGCAAAAAGGCCTTGCGTTGGAAGTAATAATCAATTGTGAGTTCAGTGCTGTGTGTGTCTGTTTCTCCTTAGATGTTTTGTTGTTTTATGCCGGTAAATCTATCTTAGGCAACTTGTTGCGCTTTGGGAAACACAACAATGTCAGACAAAGCCTGTCGCTGCCTTGGGGAAGCCAAAAAACAACAGGCCTGCGCGCTAGGCATAGCAACTTTTAAGGAATTTGGATGGAGCACTTACTATTCTTGGTTTTCCAAATAGTTAGCAAAAGTCCTAAAGAAATAAGACTGGTACAAAGTAAACTGCTATGAAAATGACGGGGTCAGTGGTCAATCAAAGAATGAAGACGAGATAGCCTCTTCTTCAAGGCAGCCTTGAAGAAGATAAGTCTGCTGGTCAAAACGTTGGCTTCTGCGGTGACACCCCACTTTCATGATTCCCCCCCCCCCCCCAATATGCCATCGAGGTGCATACGAGACTCCATGCTACTCACACGGTTAGGAAATAACCATGGCTTTGCACGACAGACCAGATGACAAAGTACAACCGACTGGTTCGGTGGGTGAACCGGGTTTTTTTTGGGGGGGGGGAGGGGCGTGAGGACGAGGTGAGTGGCTTAAAGGGGTACTGACACAAACTTTGGCTTCCCGTTTTTCTGCTGCAATATGTTGCTGGATGCCTGTTAGTCATAACACAACACATCATTTGCTGCAGTATGCGACAAAACTAATTACAGGCCCCTCATTATCGACCAGTTTAAGTTGCGGTTTGAGAGAGCTCCAAAAACGAGGAGCCGCCAGGTGCAACTATCGCCACCTAGTGTGTGCAGCTATTGCCCACGTCACTACACAGAACTGTGACACACTTCCGCACAATTTTCATCAAGATTTAATTTCGAATAGGAAACGAGACTGCAGTGTCGCCAAACACAAAACATTCGAAGCGTGCGCCACGGTCACGAACTTGCGACCAGCCACTGAGAACTATAGATGTGGGAACAAATGCGGCAAAAGAAAATGACAACTGTGACGTCCTCATAACTTGTTTTAAGGACTTCTGCGTGGCGACGTGAGGAAGTAAAAGGTTTACAAAGACTCACAAACGAAAGACTCACACAGACTCACAAACGAAACATATTTTGCGTTTAGCACTCGC
>NW_023612705.1:0-62498 GCF_013339725.1 Rhipicephalus microplus | reverse complement strand
CTCCTGTTTACCCTCATCCTGACTTCCTTTTCTCACGTTTGGCAATACAATAATAACGCTCAGCTATGCTCTGGTAGCGTTATTGGACAGCCCAGTGGTGCACACACTGTCTTTCAGCACATAGGAACGGAGGTTTTGATTTCACGTCGCAAACAACCCCCCCCCCTCCCCAATTTTTTTCTCCTCATTTTATTCTTTCTCTTTATTTGCGTACTTTTTGTCTCTAGCTTAGGAGTTATCACACCTAGGAATAGGGAAATGAGCGTACTTGTTCTCTGAGCAAAGCAAAAAATGAAGATGGACGACAAAGAAAACATTGAGAGAGCTTATGCCTACTTATACATGATGATCGCTTTATCTTCGTGGCTCAAGGGCTAATGGCCACCCTAAACAACTCCATAATCTGTTACCTTCTCCATATCACTGAATCCATCGTCACTAGATCACCTGTTTCCGATCGTTCAGCTACGCCTGTAAAGGGTGCACCGCCGTCAGTAGACCCACGTGACTAAGAAGCCAACACACCAGGCAGCAAGTCGGAGGTAGCCCTACTTGCAAGTGTGGACCATTAGTGTAAGAACAATACTTTGGCTCATCATACTACCCAGCTGTCATCAAAAAGTAATGGCAAAAATATAGCACAAAAATCATGTCATCTTTGAATTCGTGGTAATTTCTTCAACGTATGAAAACATAACGCAAGGAAAATAATCCCCAGAAGCTTCACCATCAGAATATAATGTTTGCGTCTAATTGGTTAAATGGTTTCTAAGGCTTTCACAATACGCAAGGCAAGAAGAGCAGCCGTGGAGCGAGAACAGTGAGCTGTAATGGGTATGCGCAAGCTTTTTTTTTTTTTGCTTGCAATGAGGCACATACGTTTCAACATTTTACGTAAGCAATGCAGCTGGATAGTGATCGTGCAGAGGTTGAGAATATTTTTCAGATATTCACTTCTCCTTCGGTTCTTCATAGCACACGGGCACACATGTGCTTGAGAACATCTTCCTTTACCTAGCATACTCACAGAAATATAAAAGAATATATATTAATGTATGACAGTGCACATATTATTGTAGAAGTGTCAGCAAAAACACTTGTGGTTTGTTTGTGTGGAGGCTTGGTTTAATTAGAAGAGTGGATGCATAAGTAAAGCATGCTTTTGTGTTTTGCATTTTTTTTGTAGTTGGTGGGGACTCTTGGTAAAAAAAGAAGCCGGCTGCTCTAGCCACTTCAATGAGGAAACAAAAATTGGTCCCAGTGTTCCCACTTGCGCGATATAAACACCAAGCCGACATAACTACAATAAAAACAGGATTTTGCTGGACGTAAGAAAGTTCTCGCGAAACCAGAAGGCTGTCAGGGTTTTTTTTCTGCATTTGCACGCATTGTTTTCCAAATGCAATACACCAAAGTGGCTAGGCCATGGGAGAGCTGTTTGCATAAAGGAAGGAATGATGGGGTACAAATAATGAAGGCAATCTCGACTGTTTTGCATAAAATGGTGACTGAGAATTGTTGAATACAAAGCACAGCATCCGTTCTCTCACAAAGTGTACTACCAGTTCTGGCTACTTTACCCGGGACTACACGACCACACAAGACCCATTCATCTTTGTCATCGTGAAGAACAAAATAAAGCTCCCAAGCGTGGTATGCTTGCGGGCGTGCCGACAAAGGTTGGCAAAAAAGTGATTGAACGTAAAAGGCATATTTTGCGCATTACAAGGAAACTTCTGAATCTGGCCAGTTTGTGCCACACGAATGTTTTTCTGCACTGCTTCTAGCGTGTTGACTGTGTCATGTATGTATAGCTGAACTAGGATAAGGGCGAGAATAAATCATAGAATGATGTTGTATATGTAAAAGTGTTCGCTGCTAATAGCTTGCAAAAAATTAAAAAATGATGCAGCCTGTGAACGTTGAACGAGTTTATTTAGATTGACAAATGTTTGTTGAAAGGTACTCGCATGCTAAATAAAAAGTGACGGTTTCAAAAAAGAGCGACAAAAATAGGGCACTCTTTAGCTTACCCCTGTATTAGCACTCACATTCATCGGTCTTTTGTCCCGTGCAATCTCTGACCATTATTTTCAGCACAGAATAAATTTCATTAAAAATGAATATGAGCATGAGATTTTCTTTTCGTCTTGTTCATTGAGCACCCTGGCGATGGTCACCCATCATCATCACCCATACAGAAACTAATGTGCATGGCCTAACGCAGAGAAAACCACGCATAAACATAGACAAAATAAAACAAATGCAAAATTTAAAAAGAGAAAGAGCTAGAAATATTGCGAAAGAAATAGTATGAAGAAGAAACTGAAAGAAATAAATAATAAGGGAGGGACGAATGGACAGAAGTGAAGACAAACGGTGATGTAAAGAAGGGAGAAAAGAGAGAGAAGAAAGGAGCAAGGTGAAAAAAAAATCACAGCATATCCACAGACTGAATGATGATGAGTGGGGCGAAGCGTCTGTTAGTCCGTCCGCACTTCCGTCTGTCTGTTCCTTGTTGCTTCCGTACAATTTTGCGTCCGTACGTGTGACCGGTCAAGCGTCAGTCCTTCCATCCGTGCATCTGTTCATCCAACCGTCCGTCTGTGTGGCCATTCACGCGTTCATACGCCCATCTGTCCGCCTTCTTGTCTGTCTGTTCGTCCGTCCGTTCATCTAGTGAACACTCCAAGCACCGCCATCTCACATATTTTCATCATATATTCAAATATAGAAGTACCGCCATGCAGCGAACATTCCAACGCCTAAACGAGAGGTGACTACCTACTACTACTACGACGACGACTACTACTACATACATCGCGGACGCACAACCCACGGCATAGGGACGTTCGCCCCTAAAATCGGCATAACCCACACACCGAAGCAGGCAGAAGGCAGGTTACCGTGCTGTAATTTTCTTATTGAGCGACACGTCATGAAATGGCGTCAAATACATGTATAAATGTTGAACGCAAACACGTATATTGAAGCATTTTAGATAATTATGTAACCAGTTTTTTGCACTTGCGCAACGATACCAAAAGTAGCTCGAGTATAAGCAACACCAGAAGCGATAGGCTAAAATGAAGCACTGGGGCTTGCGAGTATTGTAGCCCTGGACACTGCTACATAAATCAACTTCAGCATATGACACCTAACTACAATCGACACTAACCCGACGTGACGGCTGTATTATTGGGGTATATATGTAATGTTTAAAAAATTGGATAGCACAGCACCACAAACACAATTGATAGTTCACGAACAGTAAGGTCTCATTAAAATGTGTTTACGAGGCCTGGTGTGGCTCTGTGTAGATTGCTTTATTGCCACGCAGAATGTTTCGGTTCCATTACTGGTAGGACCCTGACATTTCTTTGCCGTCGTCGGGTGAACGGTGCCTATGTAAAAGTTTTCGAAATGCTCGCACGTTAAAATTGCCCGTGTGTGTTTTGATCATTTTTGTGTAGCTACTAAGTATAAATCACCGGTGGCACATACCTGCATACTTGTGGCACATACTCGCCCGCAGGTGTATGACACTGTCTAGCGGAAAGTGTTTGACGTGTACATGACGTCATTGTGACAGTATTCATGTCTTCACCAGCATGTTATACTCGTCCAGCCATCTTACTCTCCCATGCGAGTTTCGGTTCACGCCAAGTTAAGGGGGTTATCACGAGAAAAGCTAGACGGAAGCGCATAGATAGATAGATAAATAGATAGATAGATAGATAGATAGATAGATAGATAGATAGATAGATAGATAGATAGATAGCAAAAGTATTCACTATACGCAAAGAAATGCTTTGCATTTAAAAAACAATAAAAAACAAAAACAGCTCTCTAGCCTTGCCCTTTTTTCATGATTGGCACCCTTGTGTGACGATGCGCTAATTTTTAGCTTTCTTGCCAGGCTGGGGCAATGATTATTGATCTTAGTTCGAGTAATCGAACAAAACTGTTTTACATCACTTGCTTATAAGAGCTGTACGACCAAGATAATGCTGAGCAACAAACGTTCTACTGGCGAGGGATTACTGTGGTTGACAAAGTTATCGAGGGAGCAAGGTTCTTTCTTGAGAAGTGTTCAATTTTTTGTAATCTTGCATCCGTGTGCGCTCATCGACTGAGCCTGTACTATAGTTTCAGTGGTGCGGTACGTTTCCTCTACGCCTACACTTCCGAGTAGTTGTGTGCAACTTAAGACATGAGCAGATAAATGACCATTATTGACAGAACGATTATTTTCAACTTCTAAGAGGAAACGCGTGTTTTATTTTCATTGTTCTTTTTTCGCTTCTTTATTCTGTTTCTGTACTTGAGCTAACCTTGGCTCTTCGGGACTCTTGTTACTCCGTCATCTTTCCTTGTTCGCAATGTAGTTACCAGATCACACTGTGTTACGAAGTGAAAGCTCCTGTTAAAGGTGTGCGAAGGATACTCTTCGTAAATACTATCATTATTTTAAAGAAAAGGACTTTTTGTGCCCTTTCTCCTTGCAGAGTTTAAAAGTGACAACTGAGTACATTTAGCAAAAACGTCGCGTTGTATATGTGCATTGAAGTCATACATGAAGAGACAAGCGATGAATACGGGACGAAATAACCTGGATAAAGCTTCCAATAAAGGATTCTTGTAAGCGGAAAAAAAAGCGCCCAACATTTGTCAGCACGAAATTCAAGTGGATCGATTTCTAGAAGAAGCTTCAGTGGAAGCACAAAAGGCTTTCGCGGACAGAAAGCTTCTAATTTTATAAAAAATTTGCTATGGCCCACTATCCAAACAACGTGGTTAGGAGAAATATTAAAAGAACTAGTTGTTGTGCTTGTTGGTACAACGTTTCAAAATATTGTTTGTGCACAATCACACGACACAATCACACACACACACACCCTGGCATCAAACACATGTTTGATTCCTGTGTGTATGTGTGTGTGATCTTGGCGTTTATTTGCACTCGAATTAATTTTTGCAATAAGGAGAGATAGCTGCACTATTCACAATAAAGAACTTTCATTGACTAGTGCATTTACTACATTGGAATCACTGTGACAACCACGTCCCACACATTGCAATTTTTTGGACAGCTTGGACATGATCTATCTTTGCGCATTTGAACGTGAAAAGACGTGTGAGGTCATCACTTACATTCTTCGAACGTCTTGTAACGATTAATTTAGGTAATACGGAGAAACTATTAATTCCTTGTTAACTAGTCACACTAGAAGCCAAAACCAAGGAGCGTTCTTTTACCAGCTTGAGCGGCTCGTGACTTCTTCTTTCTCTTGATCTTATTCTAGACATTGAAGACGCATGTATTCATGACCAATTCTTGAAGCTACAGCGCACCGTTGTCTGCTAAGAAGGTGCGCTGTTTCGAATAATTTTATGGTATGCGCCAATATCAAGCACACAAAAGCAAGTTTCCTAATTTTATCACATCCCTCTTATTTTCTAATAAATGATAGTTGATGTCTTATAGCACTCAGAAACTGTGTATAGAAACTGTTGAAATAAACTTTTTCATTGTTACCATTCTCAAGCAGGATCTACTTGACTATTAGGAATGCTACGGCCACTTTCGCCAGATGCCTGCCTTTAAACACACACCACACACACACACACACACACACACACACACACACACACACACACACACACACACACACACACACACACACACACACACACACACACACACACACACACACCACACACACACACACACACACACACGCACGCACGCACACACACACAGAGCCTATATTTCCGTCAAGATATATATATATATATATATATATATATATATATAGCGCCTAACATCATGATTTCGTGATGTAAGGCGCTCACATTGCAAACTTCTTAAGCTTAGCACAAATTTTTCTCTATAGATACTTCTCAACCTCGTGTCAAGTTTTCTCGCTGGGTACATGTGGTTACTGTTTTATCTCTTATTTTTATTTTAACAGCGGCTCACTGGATAAGATGCCTTCACAGAAGGTTTAATTTTAATACAAAAGATGTCCAAAGCGTTTCTCACTTTGGTGGCCTGCTGTTTACGTCGTCCTGCCTTATACTGATTGATGCCAGTGCTCGAGTGCAGGGAACAGCGTACACGTTTTGCCTTTGAAAAAGTGTGGCTTGCTTCAAACACATCAATTCTTCAAACACATAAAACGCATCTGCATACTTCTCAAATAGAACATAGAGTCAAAGGACGCTGCATCTTAGAAAGTGTTATCCTAAGAGCTTCTATAGCCTTTCAACCTCGAGAGTGCGTGTTGAGCCTCAGGAGAAATGAGAAATTTGGTTTATTCTTATAGCTAACAAAGATTTATGACCTTCTCCGCCTCAATACGACGAGAACACACAGATTTGACTACTTAACATTTTTTTCTGCGTATCTTTGAAGCGTTGATTTGAAATTGTGTTTCCTGAAATGTTGAAGTTGAAGTTAATTCATCATTAAAGCATACATCTTGATCTAATGGTTTAATGAGAAGAGAGGGGCGAAAAGGCAACTAAATGCATTACAATGTGCCAATTCCCCAATGTACAAAAAAATTGTTTTGTAGGCGTAGCACTCACTAATACACCAATCTCCTGCCATGTCTGGTCTAGTGAATATGTTGTAGCTGGATGAAATGGTGAATCTTTAGTATCGCTGAGATTTTACAAAAAAAATGGCTCTTTCGCGTTTAAATTTCGTGTAGTTTTGAGCCTTACTTTTTCTCTTGATTATGTAGCCAGCAGGTGTGGTTTCGCGCTTCCTATTTTACATAATGAAGTAACCAACTTACTTTTGCTCTCTCTTCATACGTAACTTCGTAGCTCATAAGCTGAAAACACCATTATGTTAAAATGCTGCATGAAAGAAGTATATGCAATGTTAATACATCAAAAGTTCCCACCTGCCATACAAACTCTTCAACTTCACAAATTTCTACGTATCTCCTTTTTCTGCTGAGCCACAATAAATGCCGCAAGAATGCTACTGCTCGCTTGTGGTTGAGCCCAAAGTTTTGTCGTATAACTTCACTAGCAAAAACAAATACATTGTTCCGTCGTATGCAGCGTCTTCACTCGAAAGTATGTGAAAAAAAGCGTTTTCATTTACTGTGTATTGCTTGGCAGCATTTAAACTTTGTTGCTAGAACATTGACGATGGCCATCGAGTGGCTTTATATGTATACGGTAGACTATACTTTGATGAATTAAGTACGAGCAAAAAAAAGGGGGGGGGGGTAATGCGTAAGGGTAGCAGCATTGCTTGTTTTTTTTAGGCGGAATCACAGCTTTTAGATCTATCAGGAGCATAAGGAAAGCTGGCTCTCACAGTCAGACCTAGTTGCACTTTCCCAGGACATAAACTAGAAAACAGGGCACGATCGCTGCTCAAACAGCCGCCGCAAAACTTGTAGTGATGGATTAGAAAGCGTGGCCCAAAATCCTCTGCTAGCCATCCAAAGCTTTATCCTCGACGCTCCCAGTGGAGTCCTGTTATTGTTCTTCCGTTTGTCGTCATCCCATTCGAGGCACTGAGAAATGTTAGCGTCCCAAGTAAACCAGATCAGGTATACCAACAACAAGGTTAATATTTGTGAAGGCGCAATAGATCAATATGTCGCAATGGACTGGATAGTTATTTTTTCCTCCCAAGAGATGATCCACGCTCTTCATCATCCTTCACAGCCTGGAAGCCTAGTGTTGTAGATGGGTTCTTGCGGGAACGCAGAAATGTGGTTGCAAACCGAGCCAGTGTTTTCGTAAGAGAACGACAAAATACTCCCTCTACTTGTTACCGAGCACTGTTCCCGCCTCTTCACGAGCATCACTGCTAAAACTGATCAAGGTGTGTAGCAACAAGGAATTACAGGTGTAGAAAACTCGTTGTTGGACAACGTCGCTGTGTGAAGTATTTCGCAAGATGAAGCCAATGGCTCTGTACTAACCGCGCTCTTTGTTCTTGTGTGTTTCGTATTTAATACTTGTTTGTCTGGTGCTGTCGTCAGCCCGGAAGAAGCACACGCGGGGCGTGGTAGCCTAAAAGCAGAGCACTCTGGACTTGTAAAAACGTGTTTATTGCTGTACTTAGAGGCAGCAGCTCAACTTCCATGGTAAATGAGTCGTGAGTCGCTTGTGACGAGTGGGGATGAGGGGGAGCAGCCAACAACCAGACGCCTGCAGGTAAGGTGCACCGCTTACACTTTCGGGCCTTGCTCGAAATTATAGCTGCTCTTAGAAGTCTGGATACAACATTGCTGAAGTCACTTTTCTGTGTATTTTTGGTATTTGTGTTGTCTTCCTCTGTATTGACACAGCAAACATAATAACGGTGACCATGACATATTGTATGTGGTCTGTTATGAGTAGTGTTTCAAAGAATGAAACGAGAATGGCTACATAGCAAAGTTACAAACGAAAGCACAAAGAAGCAGGAGTTACGAGGGGTAGCCTTTTTTCTGGATGCCTACAATTAGCAATTCACTATACGGTAGTACATATATTGATAATACGCCTGCAATGTTATTCACTAAAAATGCAATTTATCTGACTGAATTTTTCATCGGATGATTGTGCCTATTCGTTCGCAAAACTAAGAATTTATTTCGCATAAAATGGATCAACATGGGCAGCCTCAAAACTATGATGCCCACTGCAGCATGTGGTGCTAGTTTAAAAAACACAATCATGGCTGTTGAATTGGTGATCGTTGGTTACTGTTGGTGATCGTTGTTTTGCGTGAGAAAAAGCCTAAATCTACGCCTTAGCAATCACGCCACCTGCTTATAGCCCATTCTAATCAGCAAGCTTAAATTGAATGAGGGAACGTTGTTTTACGTCGAGGGATTTGCATATCTTACACTTAGTTGTGCGCAGCAATTAGCACATGGAAGACCAAGCTCATCACTGCTCGTACTCCCCGTCATCTAGAAAGTATTGCTTGGAGATGGGCAGCTTCCTCCCTTGGAGTACACACTTACTTAGGACCACCCATGAGTGACTGGAAACGATCGGAGGCACCGTGGCCATGCTCCATAGAGCGTAGGTTCCACACAATGCCTTAGTCGGTGTGCATCACTTCTTTGCTTCCACTTCCCATATTTTTCTTTCTCCCTATTTCTTTCTCTCTCTTTGGTTGATATTTTCTCCCTCTCTTTCTTTTATTTCCGCATCGCTTTGTGTATTTCTAGCTTTCCCATTCTTCCTGTGCGATACTTCACTCTCCCTCCTCTCATCTACTTCCTCTTCCTCAAAGATGTCCAAAGCGTTTCTCACTTTGGTGGCCTGCTGTTTACGTCGTCCTGCCTTATACTGATTGATGCCAGTGCTCGAGTGCAGGGAACAGCGTACACGTTTTGCCTTTGAAAAAGTGTGGCTTGCTTCAAACACATCAATTCTTCAAACACATAAAACGCATCTGGCATACTTCTCAAATAGAACATAGAGTCAAAGGACGCTGCATCTTAGAAAGTGTTATCCTAAGAGCTTTCTATAGCCTTTCAACCTCGAGGAGTGCGTGTTGAGCCTCAGGAGAATGAGAAATTTGGTTTATCTTATAGCTAACAAAGATTTATGACCTTCTCCGCCTCAATACGACGAGAACACACAGATTTGACTACTTAACATTTTTTTCTGCGTATCTTTGAAGCGTTGATTTGAAATTGTGTTTTCCTGAAATGTTGAAGTTGAAGTTAATTCATCATTAAAGCATACATCTTGATCTAATGGTTTAATGAGAAGAGAGGGGCGAAAAGGCAACTAAATGCATTACAATGTGCCAATTCCCCAATGTACAAAAAAATTGTTTTGTAGGCGTAGCACTCACTAATACACCAATCTCCTGCCATGTCTGGTCTAGTGAATATGTTGTAGCTGGATGAAATGGTGAATCTTTAGTATCGCTGAGATTTTACAAAAAAAAATTGCTCTTTCGCGTTTAATTTCGTGTAGTTTTGAGCCTTACTTTTTCTCTTGATTATGTAGCCAGCAGGTGTGGTTTCGCGCTTCCTATTTTACATAATGAAGTAACCAACTTACTTTTGCTCTCTCTTCATACGTAACTTCGTAGCTCATAAGCTGAAAACACCATTATGTTAAAATGCTGCATGAAAGAAGTATATGCAATGTTAATACATCAAAAGTTCCCACCTGCCATACAAACTCTTCAACTTCACAAATTTCTACGTATCTCCTTTTTCTGCTGAGCCACAATAAATGCCGCAAGAATGCTACTGCTCGCTTGTGGTTGAGCCCAAAGTTTTGTCGTATAACTTCACTAGCAAAAAAAATACATTGTTCCGTCGTATGCTGCATGTTCACTCGAAAATATATGAAAAAAGCCTTTTTATTTACTGTGTATTGCTTGGCAGCATTTAAACTTTGTTGCTAGAACATTGACGATGGCCATCGAGTGGCTTTATATGTATACGGTAGACTATACTTTGATGAATGAAGTACGAGCAAAAAAAGGGGGGGGGGTAATGCGTAAGGGTAGCAGCATTGCTTGTTTTTTAGGCGGAATCACAGCTTTTAGATCTATCAGGAGCATAAGAGAAAGCTGGCTCTCACAGTCGACCTAGTTGCACTTTCCCAGGACATAAACTAGAAAACAGGGCACGTCGCTGCTCAAACAGCCGCCGCAAAACTTGTAGTGATGGATTAGAAAGCGTGGCCCAAAATCCTCTGCTAGCCATCCAAGCTTGATCCTCGACGCTCCCAGTGGAGTCTCTGTTATTGTTCTTCTCGTTTGTCGTCATCCCATTCGAGGCACTGAGAAATGTTAGCGTCCCAAGTAAACCAGATCAGTTATACCAACAACAAGGTTAATATTTGTGAAGGCGCAATAGATCAATATGTCGCAATGGACTGGATAGTTATTTTTTCCTCCCAAGAGATGATCCACGCTCTTCATCATCCTTCACAGCCTGGAAGCCTAGTGTTGTAGATGGTTCTTGCGGGAACGCAGAAATGTGGTTGCAACCGAGCCAGTGTTTTCGTAAGAGAACGACAAAATACTCCCTCTACTTGTTACCGAGCACTGTTCCCGCCTCTTCACGAGCATCACTGCTAAAAACTGATCAAGTGTGTAGCAACAAGGAATTACAGTGTAGAAAACTCGTTTGTTGGACAACGTCGCTGTGTGAAGTATTTCGCAAGATGAAGCCAATGGCTCTGTACTAACCGCGCTCTTTGTTCTTGTGTGTTTCGTATTTAATACTTGTTTTGTCTGGTGCTGTCGTCAGCCCGGAAGAAGCACACGCGGGGCGTGGTAGCCTAAAAAGCATAGGCACTCTGGACTTGTAAAAACGTGTTTATTGCTGTACTTAGAGGCAGCAGCTCAACTTCCATGGTAAATGAGTCGTGAGTCGCTTGTGACGAGTGGGGATGAGGGGGAGCAGCCAACAACCAGACGCCTGCAGGTAAGGTGCACCGCTTACACTTTCGGGCCTTGCTCGAAATTATAGCTGCTCTTAGAAGTCTGGATACAACATTGCTGAAGTCACTTTTCTGTGTATTTTTGGTATTTGTGTTGTCTTCCTCTGTATTGACACAGCAAACATAATAACGGTGACCATGACATATTGTATGTGGTGTTATGAGTAGTTTTCAAAGAATGAAACGAGAATGGCTACATAGCAAAGTTACAAACGAAAGCACAAGACAGAGTTACGAGGGTAGCCTTTTTTCTGGATGCCTACAATTAGCAATTCACTATACGGTAGTACATATATTGATAATACGCCTGCAATGTTATTCACTAAAATGCAATTTATCTGACTGAATTTTTCATCGGATGATGTGCCTATTCGTTCGCAAAACTAAGAATTTATTTCGCATAAAATGGATCAACATGGGCAGCCTCAAAACTATGATGCCCACTGCAGCATGTGTGCTAGTTTAAAAAACACAATCATGGCTGTTGAATTGGTGATCGTTGGTTACTGTTGGTGATCGTTGTTTTGCGTGAGAAAAGCCTAAATCTACGCCTTAGCAATCACGCCACCTGCTTATAGCCCATTCTAATCAGCAAGCTTAAATTGAATGAGAGGAACGTTGTTTTACGTCGAGGGATTTGCATATCTTACACTTAGTTGTGCGCAGCAATTAGCACATGGAAGACCAAGCTCATCACTGCTCGTACTCCCCGTCATCTAGAAAGTATTGCTTGGAGATGGGCAGCTTCCTCCCTTGGAGTACACACTTACTTAGGACCACCCATGAGTGACTGGAAACGATCGGAGGCACCGTGGCCATGCTCCATAGAGCGTAGGTTCCACACAATGCCTTAGTCGGTGTGCATCACTTCTTTGCTTCCACTTCCCATATTTTTCTTTCTCCCTATTTCTTTCTCTCTCTTTGGTTGATATTTTCTCCCTCTCTTTCTTTTATTTCCGCATCGCTTTGTGTATTTCTAGCTTTCCCATTCTTCCTGTGCGATACTTCACTCTCCCGTCCTCTCATCTACTTCCTCTTCCTCAACGTCATATGTCTTCAACTCACACTTACTTCGCTTTCCCACCTCTTTTCTACGCTATAGCGTAAAAGATTGTGCTAGGCTTTGCAAGAGTGCTAATATAGCCGAGTGATTATGGCGATCGCCTGCGAATGGAGCACACGCCAGTTCCAATCCTACCTCGTGAAGGGTTCTTTCTTTCCTTTATATCTTTTCTTTTTTCGTGTCTGTGTTTGTCTTCCTGTGGTTCGGGAAAGTGGTTAGCTCCGCACAGGCCATTATAGTTTGGTTCTGTCAACCACGTTGTTGTGAGTTCTTTCATCTCTCCCGAAAGCCTAGCCACCGACACGCCTCTTTAAGGGCATATTGCTAGGCAGCGCATTAGTTTACGCCGTACAGGAGCAAATTGAACGAATGAATGTCATGTTTCGGTCATGTCAGTGACACGGACAGCCGGTGCAGGCATTCCAGCAACAATTTTGTGGGATATATAGCACTTTGAATGATCTAATAAGGAAAATATCGCAAAATTTTGATTGTTCATTTCGGCATTTTCAAGGCCTCAAGAAGACAATACAGGCCTTCCGAGCACTAACAAAGCCATAATAAATGCGATTAGTAGCTAAATATAGTTTTTGTGGCAGCACCTCTTAAGTGAGGCTGCGTTAGGCAATTATCTTGAACGAAATTCATTCAGGGAGAAACGCAATCGATAATTCTTTTTTCTTCTATCTTGCATGGTGTATTGCAACGTTTTGCGTAATCAGGAATGCCAGTGCTAACCTCTGCGATGTTATAGCGACAAGGGAGCTCGTATGCTGACCACTAGGTCGTGGGTTTATTTCTGACCGTAATGGTTGCATTTTGATGAAGGGGGAATGTTGGAGACTCGTGTACTTTGTGATGTCAGTGCACGTTAAAGAACACCCATGATCGAAACTTGTTAAGCCCTCCACTGCGGTGTGCCTTATAATCGTATCGTGGTTTCAGCAATCAAGGCACCACATAAAACATTTAATAAATGTAGGGGAGAGAACTTTATTTGTGTACAAGCAAAACTGCGCAAGGCGATTAAAGGAACTGAAGATCCTTTCTGAAAACAAAGTTCTTATCGAAAACAAACTTTCTTCAGCAGCGCAGGAGAATAACGCACAAAATCTCAGAGCCGGATGATAAGGTCGCTCTTAAGCAGCGTCTCCTTCATCTCGAGTGATTCGCTCGGTGAACCTGTACACTAAATTCGTTTTCTGACATGTTAATCTCCATGACTCTAATGAGCCGACTCATCTTTGGCAGTCGTGGAAGTAAGTGTACTGTACAGACAGACAGATGGAAGAGGATGAAGTGTGGGGTGGTTGTGCGGGTCGGCGTGCTTTCGCACAAAAAAGATACGTGCCCTTTTCATGTCACATGACACAGTATCTGTCATTCATTACGTAACCACCGGCCCCGGGAGATGGGGCAAAGTATCTCCAACCCAGTATCACTACTATTAAAAAAGCTTCGAAGAGATGGTCTCGGGAAGCTCGAGATCTGCGTGTGTGTGTGTGTGTGTGTGTGTGTGCGTGTGTGTGTGCGTGCGTTCGTGCGAGCATGTGTGTGTGCGTGTGTGCGTGCGTGCCTTTGTGTGTGTGTGTTTGCGTGCATGTGTGTGTGTGTGCATGCCTGTGTGTGTGTGTGCGTCCGTGCGTGCGTGTGTGCGTACGTGCCTGTGTGTGTGTGGGAGTGTGTGTGTGTGTGTGCGTGCGGGCCTGTGGGTGTGCGTGTGTGCGTCTGTGTGCGTGCGTGTGTGTGCGCGTGTGTGCGTGTGTGCGTGCGCGCGCGGCTGTGTGTGTGTGTGTGTGTGTGCGCGCGCGCTTCTTCTCGGTCAAAGCGGTTCGGTGTGAGCTATACCCACCGACGCCTCGCAAGATACGAAGAATACAAGAACAGCGGTCGCAAACTTCTTTGCCTTGCGGTTTGCACAGTCCGTGACTCTATACCTCAACGCGAGTCTAGACGCGTATTATAACGTAGGGTTGAATCGATGTGTTTAGAATGAGTACTCGTGATGAGTGCACTGTTTTGTGTTCGAACTTCTGGGACCGATTTTCTACTGGAGCCTGCGCCTCCCTTCACATTAAGTGGCGTTACCTCTGGCTGTGATCAAGAAGAAATAGTAGCTGCGCATGATGCGTATATGTTCATGACAAGGATCTTCAGCTCTGCAGCTACAGCTACGCCCACGCATCCACTGCGGGCGCAACTGAGAACAAGAGTAGTAGGGGGAGTCGGTGCACCCGCATTGTTTCATCCGCTTGCAAGCCCTCTCAACGAATCGCCCTATGCTGCATAGTGCTCCCGAATACTCTTTAATACGTGCCTTTGAAGCCTCTGCCTTTAGCGCGGCAATATTGAAAATTAAAACAAGTATAACATATGACGTGCTGTTGCATAATTATTCACCTCATCGTGCTTTTTAGTTGCGAAGTCTGAAGTATACGATGGCGCAGCACGGCCCTTTCAAAACTTATTTTTTAGCCACTTTTTCCACTAACCCTATTGTTTACGCCGCAGGAGCCTGGTTAGTTATTAGGCCGGTATCAAATAGCACGTAATTTGATCAGTGCTCGCGGTAGCGCTTATTATATTCTACCTATTGTTGGCTGGGGCACGTTAAAATGCAAACAAAATGATGAAAAAACAACGTTAGAAATATCTGCGAAAGAGCTACGTCTTGGTGGTGTAAACTCTTAGGTTATATTCAGTATGGTTATCATTTAGCTATATATTGACAAATGGCGCATTATGGTAGGGAGGATGAGCCATATGTCCAGTGAAAAAGAAAAAAAAAGGATCCCGGAAGGAACATATTCGAAACACGTTTACTAGCGACTAAGATCTTTAAATGTACACTATGGAGAAGGTGTCTTCGAATGCGGCTTGCAGCACTTCAGTAGGTAAATAATTGCACACGGTTTACAAGTTTAAATTGTTTATAAAATCATCTGGTCACCCATTTGGTTTCCCTGGTCTAGAGGAGATTTTCCTGTCGGGAGCGAAGATAATGTATGTAAAATAGGTAAACAAAGAAGCCAGAAATATATAAGAACCGTCATGACATGAAGGAAATTTGGTATAGAAAAAATTCGGAACAATAATTCAGTTTAGCAGATTGTGCTGCGGCAGAAAAAATAAGCAGAAAATGCAGTCTTCCGGGTCTTTTTTGGGCTATAAAAATATTTCGCGCAAAAAAGTGCCAAAATTTGAGTCACAAGCAGCTCTCAAGCAGTTAGAAAAAGTAACTGTGCCTTCTCGAACAGCGTAACAAAAAAAAAAAACAGCTCCACTCAAGCGTTAGGGGACAACCACATAGCCTGTACCAGAATCGCCGCTTTAATTAAATGGACAAAAATCGAAGAAGCAGCGGAGCGAAGGTTGTGTGGCCGGCTGTAAGTCAATGTCATTGTGCTTTAGCGATGCTGTCAGTCCAGGTATAGTGATCTGACGCTGAACGACCTCACGTACTGACTCGTTCATCTCTTCCGGCTGTTGGCGCCGCTGCGGCAAAGGCCCTGGATCAGCGTTACGCTACTTCAGTGCAGTCTAGAAGACGACCAGGAACAGTCTAAGAATTGGCCGTAATGCAGCACTACAACCTACAACAGTGCGTCGATTGAGAAAAAAATTAAAATAGGCTTCCGCCTTCGAGTAATCAAAGACGATTGCGTAAGCGACCTTGCGAGTTTTATTTTTTAATTAAAATCATGTTTAGGAGCATAGATAAGCAGTGCGCACATATTAGGGAAGGTAAAAATGAAAGTCTCCACACGCAATGCGGAGGCTTTCACTAATATGCACCCACTGCTTAATGTAAGTAAACCGATGCTCTTTAAAAAAGTAATGAAGTACCGATTAACAAAAGCAGTGTTCCAAGATGATTACAACACTCTCCAGCAACCCATCACGGAGTACCTCACCGCTCCGTATCCCCCGTACATCACACGATCTCAATAAACGATAGCACCTTATAACCGGTGCTATAGACATTAGACAATAAACCCCTACAAATAACTATTGAGATGATAATTTGCTTTGTACATCTTTTTCTGTACAGGCACCTTTTGTCTCTTCCTAGTTAAGTGTTCCTTTCTTTATACGAATATACTAAGGATTGTACAAGCATAACTTTCATTTCGTTTTTTTTTTTGGGGGGGGGGGTTGTTCTAATATTGGAAGTTTCTGTTCGTAAACCTTGGTAGACTATCTGTTTCAAGAATCTTTTTTTTGGAAGGTTGTATTGAGTGTTTTTGTGCTATTGCAGAGGGTGACGTGTCAAATGCTTGTAGATAGCTGAAATAAAACAAAAGTCAAGCTATCTCGCGTCATTTAAAAAGAACCAGTGCCTTCTCGGCGTCGTCTTCTCGAGGCATCATTACGAATTTGACGCAAGTAAACTGTATTCTTAACCAGAGACGCGTATGGTGATCAATGTGCTCAATTATATTCACCGAATAAGCGAGCCAGTGTTAGGAAGGATAGTTTATGAAAAAGAGTTTTTCGTCTATTTTTAAGTCTCACTCTCGTTTCTTCAAAAGTTAGGCAATTTCTTTCTCATTTGCTCAGCACACCCTGGGTAGGCCATTTTCTATTTGCAAATAAAGCCGTTAATTGGTCGGGTATCAGCTCATGGGCCGCACACGGCATGGTTTTTGCACCTAATAAAACAACCGCCGTTGTTCAAATATCTGGTGGATGACGTAAATTACGCAGCCTGATTTAGAAGCGAGCGGTGCGCAGTACATTTCTCAAGGTCTCACTAACAGTGGCTGTAAATAAACTGGCTCCTATTTCTTATTGTTTAATTTTTTTGATACATGGACCCACAGAAGCCCCTCACTTTTACTCATTCTTATGGTGGTAGAGAAAAACAGGGAATCAGGATTAGTGACTCCCTGACGACACAACCTTATTCATTAATCTTGTCCGCAAGGATGCCCGGCTGCCTTACTCTCCTACCCCGCAATTTTTTTTAATTTTTTTGTAACGGCTATGCCTTGAGTTGTCGTCGGCATGCTAATTTTACTTACAACTGTCGAAGAATTTTAAAATGATTGATAAGGCACAGTAACAAACGTTTGACTGCGTGTGAATCAGTTAAACCGATAAAAAGTCGCAATACAACGAAATCAGTGTGGGAAATGTCAGAACGGGGCATAACAGCAAAGTCATACAGAGAAGATACATTTAAAACAAAAGTAACAATATGGAATCACGGTAACGATTGGAAAGAAATATCAATAGTCAGAATACCATTTGCAAAGTGCAAGTCAAGTATCTCGCACACAAGAGAAGTCACAGTGGTGGGCGAATAAAAATCGATCCAAAGGATTTGTCTACCAGACGAATAGGTTCCTGATGATCCCTTGATGCGAGCGCTTCTTCGCACTCAGCGATATGAGAACGATCTGCTCCAGATTAATACAAAAAACTACAAGGCACGTTTCAAATGAAAGGATGCCTCGCTCATGGAGCTGCTCTCTGTACGCTCCTTTAGCCGATATAGCACACAGCCATTCCAGCTATAACCCTCACCGTTTGTTCTTACTTATACACTTGCCGTTATTATATTCTCGCTCTTATTTACGTTCGAGGCAGACCTGAGCGATCTACACGCACCAGCGCCCTGTCAATAAACCGAGAAGCCTGTATATCCTTGAAGTATTTCTTGGGGACCATCGATGCAAAAATTTTGATCTGTCTGTACAATTGTCTGTTTGTCCATCCTTAACTATAATGGCACAAGACGATACCATAGAGCAATATAGTAAAGGATCCATCGTGAACTTACAGCGCAACACTTCTAACTCCAGGTTTTTTTCCCTGTTTATGCTGGCTGCCAAATGTTGCAGATTCATTCGTTCTAACAAGGAAAGCGCTCGATGTTTTACTTCTTAACTGCGGCCTCGCTCTTCTGTGAATACGCTTCAGAATTCATAATGGCAAAGTATCCTTCTTTGTCGGCTACTAGTACATGCAACTTGTTTTCACAAAGAAAATCAACTAGCGGCCTTAGTGAGTCCCTGCCCCCCCGCACTTTTCCCGTTCTGGCAATGGTATCTACACAGTCCGAAACACACTTTGAACGTTCTTCTTCCTTGGCACACCTTGAGACCGCCCTCGCTGTGGCTACCTTTTCAAAGGGATTCAGGCGGGGCTCGAAGCAGTACTTCGGGCCAAGTCCTAGCACCCTCTCATGTTCCTCCGGTATTGGCGTTGCGCTAAGTTTGAGCACATGGCCATGTACCAAGTTTGCTTTCTTCTTCACCGGAAGCGTCGGACGTACAATGCGCCAGAGGAAATCGCTGTCGAATTCGGCCGTGTAGCACCACTGTCTGTACCGGCGTGAACCAGGGTAGTGATCCAGATAACTCGAACATGCAATGCGAAGTAGGTCCTTAAGCATCCTAACTTGTCGCCACCATTCAGACTTGAGGATTTTGCAGATCCTTCGCGAATGTCCATCCGAAGGCTTCAGCCAACCGCACGACACCTGCACCTCGGCCGGGCAAATTCCTTGTCTGACGTGCCAGGAAGGAACTCTGGCTCTGCACACGCACACGGCACTCATGGCTGCCAGGCAAGCCGGGTCATGAAGGTTCGAGTTAACACATAGAAAAAAAGCCCTGTACTAGAATTATATTGTAGTAAGACGGTTAGTTGGGCAGGTTGGTTAGCATCCACCGTGAACTTACTTACAGCGCAACACTTCTAACTCCAGGTTTTTTGCCCTGGAGTTAAGGCCACAGAAGTAAAACACCGAGCGCTTTCCTTGTTAGAATGAATGAATCTGCAACGTTTGGCAGCCAGCGTAAAGAGGGCAAAAAACCTGGAGTTGCGCTGTAAGTAAGTTCACGATGGATCCTAAACAACTGGCCCAACTAACCGTCTTACTACAATATAGTAAAGGTTTACTATGTTACTTAGACAAGGCTTCGAACCGCCGACCCCATCCGCAGCGTCCACCAATATTGCTCAAGGTTCAGCGTTTATACTTGTGCGATTGGGAATTAAAAAAACAATTACTGTGCGTATTTGAGGCACCATAAGAACACGTCAATATTCTGCATGTGGATCTTTTACTAGAAAAGGTATATAAAAAGAAATTCTAAGGACCATAGCGTTTATCACGCTGCGCAGACCATCCAACGCTTGCACGAAAAGGCAATTGTTTCCAACGCTTTGCAAAGACGACACGGTGGTGGTGCCTACCCATCGCCTTGCGTTCTACACCTTATCACCTCCGAGCCGGCGCGCACGCCACGTGCTTCGTATTCCAAGATAACTACCAGATACGCTCATATCTCACGTGTGACGTGACCTTTTTTGCTCGTTCGCCTCCGTGGCACGCTCGAGGAACTAACACAGCACCTCCAGAATATGTATGTATGTATCTATCTTTGTATGTATCTATGTATATATCTATCTATATGTATGTATGTATCTATGTATGTATCTATGTATGTATGTATCTACCGCCCCACCGCGGTGGTCTAATGGCTGAGGTACTCAGCTGCTGACCCGCAGGTCGCGAGATCGAAGCTCGGATGCGGCGGCTGGATTTTCGATGGCGGCAGAAGTGCTGTAGTTCCGTGTGCTCAGATTTAGGTGCACGTTAAAGAACTCCAAGTGGTCATAATTTCCGGAGCCCTCCACTACGGCGTCTGTCATAATCATATGGTGGTTTTGGGACGTTAAACCCCACATATCAATCAATAAATCATTATATATTCGCCTACGACATTTAGCTCTCCTGGCCGTTTCGTTAATGGTGTTGATACCAAATTTGGTATGGCATAAAATCACTGTATGACGAGCATATTTGACTACTCGTAACATGACTATCATGATATGTATGTCATAACTGTCATATGATTTACATTTCATTGTCTTGCTGCTCTTGTGGTGGTTTCGTTCACATGACATGTTGCAAAACTGGTATGGTATGACCGGATTGCATGGCGAACACAAGTCACAGACGCTAACGTGAAAATTGTGGCATGCATTTTATGTAAGTCATGAGTCGTGATTGATGCAAACTTGATAGTCATGAGATCCGTGTTCTGTTAGAACATGACTACATTCCACGCTCATGATGCGCTCGGGCCCGTTTTGCTAGCTTCGAATATATCAAATTTGGTATTACGTGACGTGAATGAATGACAAAGGTATGTGACTGGTGCAAACATGATAATCTTGACATGCATGTGATGTAATAACATTATTATACAACGCTTATGATGCGCTCATGACTAATTCGCTACTTTCACATATACCAAATTTTGTATTGCATGACGTGTGTGAATGACGAAGGTAAATGACACGTCCAACCGTGATAATCGTGAAATGCATGTCATCAAACAACATGACTACACGCCACACTCATGATGCGTTCGCGGCCGTTTTGGTAGCTTCACATACACCAAAGTTGGTACTACTGGATGTGAATGGATGAAGATGTGTGACTGGTGCAAACATGATAATCATGAGTTGTGTGTAATGTAACAACATGACTACATGCCACGCTAATTATGCGCTCACGACCATTTATCTAGCTTCACATATGACAAATTGGACATCACGTGACGCGACCGGGCCCATCAAAAAATGACCCATCCAAACATCACAATCAGGACGTGCGTGTCAGGTAAAGCATAACTACTTGCTACGCTCATAGTGCGCTTGTAACCATTTCGCTAGCTCCACTTATACCAAATTTGGTATAACGTGACCTGAATAGACAATGAAGGTAAATGACACGTCCAAACATGATAGTCATTAGAAGGAAGTCATGTACGGCATTATTCACGTCTATCTCGTAACGTTGCCCTGATTTTCAAGTACCATATCAACCGCCCTCATTCGTGGTTCGCATATTGATTCCCACTATGTGAATGATCTGTCAATTTTCATTGCTTTACACTTTTACTTCAATTTCGCCAACAAAAGTGAGTCTTTACAAAAGAAGCGCTACTTTTTTTTATTTAATGGCCTAGAGCCATGTAGCAGCAGGAATTGCTGATGCTGAAATGTCGCGAATGTGGTTTGGAATTATAATCTCAAAATAACCATCAAGAAGTTAAAGCTCCCACCCCTTGCCACTCATTTTGTAGCGTTCTTACAGAGCTTTCTAAATATTCAATGTTGTTAGGTTGGCAAGCTTCCTAAAATCTCGATATGTTCTTGTGGTCTTTCCAGTAACCAAATAAAGAACATTTGCAAAATCGGTATTATTGCCCGCGTTAGTCCGGAGTTTTAGGCGCCATTTTTTATTGTTAAATGAAGTAAATGCAAAGCAGTCACATATCGTCAATCATATCTGCGTATACCGTAAGCTAAATCAGGTTAGGTTGCAAGTTAATAGAAGGAAAGATTGTTCATGAAAGCCACCTTGAAGCAGACTTATGCGAGGGTAATTCCCGGTGGTCATTAAGCAGGGAAATATCTCCTATGCTGCCTCACCACCGACAACACCGTTTGCACTGCCAAAGTAGCACCACAGTTTCGCCCTGACCACAGATTTACATAATGTGATTTATGTAAAGCAGTTGGCTACAAGGACCATTATACGCCAACAAGTAAAAATATTCTTCGTTGCAACCCAAAAAATTCACCATCGCTTCCTTGCATACTCTTTGACAAGTTCTCTTTTTTTTATCTTTACCGTCTTTCTTTTTTGTTAGAATAGTTCATACTTAGGTAAAGTCACTGCATGCGCTTGCAGCCATATTCAATTGGTTTGGGCTAAGAGAGGCACCGGTGGTAATGTGAGGTAAAATGTACTTCCAGTTTTCTGCAGGGGTGGACAGCGTGCGGCGTCACTAATACAGGCCCCTAACCTAAATGCTTATGTGACTGAAACAACATGGCTTCTGGCCTTAATTCGATATCAGAGGAGGTTTGTTAATTAATCAAAAATACTCGTATCCCCGAGGCAAAATAATCTGCTTGCTACTGTTTTTGTCCATTATTGGGAATGTTCAGAACTTGCTAGCGAAATATTCGTCCATTTGCTTCAAAAAATGTTCCCCTGGGGTACAGTAAATAAATCATCTGTTGAGCTTAGTGCCATACTTGATAGAATTCACTGGCCGTAGGAGAAGCTTTACTATATCATTCTGCCTATCTGTCACTGCGATTTTTCTTTTTATTTCTTTTTGTGTGATCAACATTCCGGACCTTCCCGAATGCCCCAAAATGTTGACAAATAGGACGGCTTCCTTTTCTCCATGAAACTAGTGCAGGCGAAAAGACTTCTTCGCATGACAGGGATAGAGAAGACCCGTTGGATGCAATGCTTTTCTAGCCCTCGAAGACAAAATTATTTTTATTTTGATACTCATCGCAGAACTCACGAAGATACGTTTATGTCTTTTATGTCTTTGGTGTATTTGGTGTAACGTTGCGACCAGATAGCTCGAATGCAGGTCGCCGTAACTCACAGCGCAGAGTCAATTTGTAGGCGAACAGAATAAACCTAAAGCCTCTTCTTCAGTGTCGGGTGTTTTGTGCACTGCTTGTACGCAGGCTACCCGTGTAGCTTGTTAACATGAAAAGCGAAAAAATTCGTGCAACCACATTTGTCACCGCTGTTTATGTAAGCACTGACGCAGGAGAAAATAAATGGCATACTAATGTCGCTATTCCTTGACAAAAAAGCGCATGAGAGTACAGACATAATTCAGGTCGTGACTGTTGAGCCGTAATGGTCTCAGTAATATTGGGCACTGTCCCGTGCAGTTGTATAAAATGCCACAGCAGTGTCTCTTGAACAGTATGCAAATGAAACCAAGCGGGGCGTGTGGGGGAGGAGCACAATTTTACGAAGAAGAAGCAAACAAAATTGACACCTACGAAATGTCAGTGCAAAGGCTAAGGAAGCAGCGGAGCTGCTGGCATTGCCCTCCTCCTTTAATTCCCCATCCTATATTATATTTGTAACCCCTTGCTATGGTATCCTATATCAGGCTATGCTTGCTGTTTATCTCTTTTTCTACTTCTTTTTGAGTATGTTTCTTTGTATCTATGTTTCTTTCTGCTTTATTTACCTGGTGTTTATTTTTTATTTTCACTGTTTTTCTTTTCTTTCTTTCTCTCTCTCTTTCTCGACCCATTTTTCCTTTCTGTCTATCTCTTTCTTTGTTTCTTTTTGTCTTTCTTTTTTCTTAGCCTATCAAAGTTGTTGCTTTCACCTACAGACAAATCGGCACACGTGTACTAGGATAGAAGCAGAACATAAAGAGGAGGGAAAGAGTGCGTGCTGGTTAATGTTGACGATAGTTTTAAATATAGCAGGATGTAGGACTGGTTGAAACTGCTCTACTGTTAAAAAAATGTTATTGGTAAAATTGCTCACTTAAGTGATTGCCAGAGGCTGGATGCAATATTAGCGACGAGGCCAATCTGTCATGCATTAGCCAAATATTCACAAATACTATGTTTAGCATTAGGTAAGATTGGTTGCTGGAGTCTAATATCACTTTCTGTTGACATCCATAGAGGTCTTTCAATATTGTTTAAGACTAATAGTGCTAATTACATGAGGTGACTATTTGGGACGTTAAACCCCACGTATCTATCAATGAGGGTGACTATAGTGCCAGAAAAGTAAAACAATGTTGTATTGTTAGGAGCAGAGCCACAATAAGTAAATGAATGAGAGAAACCTGAATCTTTGAAAGTGTAAGTGTTAAGCCAGCACGAACAAAAAAGAGCAGATTAAGCTTATTTATGTTGCAACCAGACAAATGACTGCTCAATTGAGTGGGGGCCTTAATATTACACCAGGTTACGTCACCTGACAGAGTGTTGAACATTACTAGCTCGCCCTTGAGCGATCGGTGGTATCTTACAGTAACAACCACCGTGCGCGGGTTAGGAGAGTTCTTGGTACTCTCATAACACGGCAGGGTTCATTGGCATTTTTATAAAATACTCCATAGACTCAAGTACACGCCTTTTAAGCTTTTGATGTCTTGACTTTGCTTTCTTTTAAACTGTCCAAATCAGGAGATAACTGACAACAAAGAGATAATGCTCGTTATGTACGAATTCAAGATGCTTTTAGCCCTTTTTTATAGTCCAACAAAAAGTATAACTTGTGTCGGATATACGTTTATTGCGCCTTGCGTGCCGTCAGACGACACTGCTATACTGGGTATTTTGAGCATCCCTACGACCTCTTTAGAGTCTGAGGACACACCAACACATTTTGGAGAGATTTGACAGCCCATACGCAGTATGGTATAATGTTTTTTGAAGGTTAGGTGATACGGTTAAGGTATCACGTGTAGTACGTACAGATGGTGAGGAACTGCTTAAGGATCAGTTGTGTTAGTTCCAAAAAGGATACTTTTACCAAGAACAAAGAATGTGCACTGTCAAAAGACGCATCCCATTAAAAACGGGCGGAACATACAGCACATAGTTGGCGGCTGTAAGCAAGGTGAAAATGTGTATATCGTCACAAAGGTGGCCGCTGGCGCGTGAAGACAGTGGTTGCAAGCAACAGCACCAGCGACGAAAGAAGTTACAACACGAGCAAGCAAGAATTATTATTAGTCGAAGGTATTTGCATGCTCCCTTCTAGAAACGTCCTTCACTGCATCGCGTTTTGTCTATGCTCTTAGCTGTTCTACAAAAAAAGAATATTTGTTGTCTTGCGAAGTCGGATAGGAGAACTGATTAAATAGAGAGTTGAGGATGCAAGACCTGCAATATACGAAAGGGAAACAGACGCGCATTTGCGCAAAGAAGATAAAAAAGGGAAGCAGAAATGTAGGAAGTAAACAACGACGGAAATGACCTGTAAGAGTGGGAGTGGAGATGATAGTGATTTCTTACGTGCAGGCAAACAATAGACCCTGCCTGTTTTTTTATGCAAACACTTCTGCTCCGTGAGTTCTCTAATATGATTACGATCGACCTTTCATGGACGTTTTTCCTTTCTTGGTGTTTTGCGTTTCTTTTCAAGCAGCGAATTTCTCGGGCTTAATGTTTTTTTTTTTAATCATAAATCTTCTCTTTTTTTGCTATAGGTAACATTGAACTCTGCAGTAAGGTCTTTTGATAGAACGCTTCATGGAGGGACGCACCGTCTATTTTGAGGATTTACCCAATCAGCAAGCAGTATTTGTGTGGGTGCCACGGACAGAATGAGACAAAGATTGAGTCACTGTTGCAACAGAAATGAATGACTTAGAAAGCATCCGAAAAAATTGTGAGCCATTTTTCATTAGGACAATAGGTTAATGAAACGGATGAATAAATGGTAAGGTTCTGTTTTTAAGCGTCAATATTATGCTTTTATTAGTACATCACTGGCAACAAATATATAGTTTTGAACAAAAGAACCGAAGGCTGCATGTAAGTAAGGCACATAAGGCATACAATTGATATTTTCTTTATTTTTTGTAGCTTTAATATCAAAGCCTGTAGTAGAACCAGCCAGAAGATAAATACGTTTGTAACAGGAAGTGTGTTAAAAGCAAAGTGAAACAACGTTCTTCTAATATAATTCATTTGTTAATATAGTTTAGACCAATTTTATTCATTCAGTCGTACATTTTTCGACTGTGTTTCTCGTTTTTACTTATACCTTTTGCTACTGTTGCTATTAGGTGTTTACTAACACAGTGCTTTTGTACAGGGACCTCGATACCGTCTTTTGACTATTGGATCTCTTTCGGTATATTATATGCCTGTTATTCTACCCAAGCTTTATAATAAAATGTTCATTGTGATTTCTAAGTTAGGTATGCGGTGAGAAAATCTGAATCGCATATTCAACATTTTCGAAAGAAAAAAACTGTCGGGTAAGTGAAACAAGCTCTGCTCAAGACTCATGAGTATAAATTGTTTTCTAAAATAAAACTTTGTTAAAATTTTACGTGCCCAAGAAAACAAATGTATACCTCATAGCTGAGGCAAAAAGTATGAGAATGAAATACGGTTGCCTGCATGAAGTTTAAGAGCAGATCGCTTGATAACACACGAAGCTGCTGTTTCGGCAATTGTTTGGCACTTTGAAAAAAGAAAACAGGCTGAAGGTTTGACAGGCAATCTTCTCTATATCAGCAGCCCGTGGGAATGTAGCAAAGGAGATTTCGGGACTTGAAAAAAAGATAGGGGACCCCAAAGATTCACCTTTAGGAGTTGAACGCAGTAGCGACGTCCTGTTCCTAGTGCGTACTTCGGATACTTAGTGCATGAAACCTTATTGAATTTGCTATGCACCCACAATGTGGCCTTGAGGGAATAAACACAGTAGCGTGTGTGCCTTTTGCAGTGGCTTCAAACCACGGAGCCATTATGATAATCACATGTACTGATGCCCGTTAAACAATGGACGCTTGTACCACAGATTATTATTGCAATATTTCATGTTGCACAGTGAAGCATGTATACAGGACACGTATGCCCCGCCATGGTGGTATAGTGGCTAAGGTACTCGGCTCCTGACCCGGACCCGCAGGTTGCGGGATTGAATCCCGGCTGCAGCGGCTGCAGTTTTTATGGAGGCGAAAAACGCTGTAGGCTCCTGCGCTCAGATTTGGGCACACGCTAAAGAACCCCAGGTAGTCTAAATTTCCGTAGTCTTCCACGATGGCGTCTCTCATAATTATATAATCATTTTGACACGCTAAACACCATATATCGATCAATCAATCAATCAACAACACGTGTGTTTGTGAAGTATCAAAGCTACTTTCGCTGTATTTCCAAGCAAAGGAAGTTTTTTTTCACTGTTTTCACAAGCAGAGGTGTGACCGTGTGGTATAACATCCGCTTGCCACGCAAACGACACGGGTTAGGTCCCCAATTAAACCCAAATAAAGCTGGCTTGGTCCCCACTCTGCTGCAGAATTTTTTATTATTTGTTTGTTTTATTTGCTTCGTTCTAAATTTTCTGTCCCACCTAAGATGTTGATTTCTCGCTCACAACCAACGAAGCTGACGCAGAGACCGACACCTACGCTGGAAGTTCTGCGAAATGAACTCTTTGACACTATCGCGTTAAAAATGTATGTATAAAGTTATATACGACCTACACCTTGTGATAGAAATAGTGGCTTTGCCTTTCCTATGCAGAAAGCAATACTACATGTTCTGCATATATCATTCTTACTAGCATTTGCCCACAAAATTGCAACCTATTATAAACCAAGCTTTCGATGCAAAAGCAAGTAGGGTGAGGTGTAAAGGCGGCGAGCATGGAACTTATGGCATGCATAAGCTGAGTGTGCTATGGACGAAGCTGCTTCTAAAGCTCCTGAAGGGAAAGCGCAACAGCTTACCTCGCTTCGGCGTCTGACGCTGAGTGCTTTCGAATGTATATTCTGCACTCTTCTTTGTCATCCCATATTGAATCTACATAGGGTATAAACCACGAAGCAGATTACTAGGTGTGTTCGCTCACTCTGTATTAGGTTGTAATCCACAAGAGGGCTTTGTACACGTACCCCAAAATGCCGAAATAACTTGCTGCGAAACCAAGAAGGAGGTCTTCAAAAGGCAGTGCTGTCTTGAGCTTCTTTTTTTTTAAGGGCGAAAATGCAGGCGAGTGGTATTGCGTGCCTTGGGGAGTCTTGTGCCCCGATAAACAAACTTAGTGTGGAAAAAAAACAGATAAGAACACATCGAAGCATATTGCATAGAAAATTTGTTTACTGCTAGCTTTATGCAACCAGCGAAGGCCAAGTACATCAAGACTAGTCTTATTCGGTTTACTATCATACATAAAATAGCAGTTTCCCTTGTTAAGAAAACAAGTGTAGTATTTGCTTTGTATCACTAGCGAGTGGGTGCGGCATTGTTTGTGGAGCCGCATCAACTGCAATAGTCAAAGGAACAGCGAATAACGTTAGTAGCCAAAGCTAGACAAACTAACTTGTCACAGTCTTCATAAAATAGCGTAAGTCTAATCGCTGTATCAATGCTCTACTTTTGATAAAATTTTTCTGGCGTGTGGGAATCACACATTGGCAGCATCTACACAGACAAGTTTCAGAGGTTTATTGTGCCTACTCTTTTGTGAATCAGAATATAAAATATTGCGAGATTTTAAAAGTTTTCTGAGTTTGTTTTAATGACAATACATCGAGTGTTGCGAGTGATATTGACAATGCTATCGTATTCTACGTGCTATTTACTACTGCAGTGCCATCGTCATCAATCACCTAGCAAGTCAAGTGATCATTGGCGAAAATAATGGCACAAATGGAAAAACAAAGCAATATCAGCAATTAGGCATAAAACAACTAACAGTGACTAATACAGGCGGAACTGATGAGTGGGAGGCTTTGAAAGGTGTAGAATTTGTTTTCTTTTGTATACCTGTTTTTTTTTTGTCTCGTGTAGGCGCAAGATACGGCAAGGAATTACCAACATGCCCTAATATACGTGATTTTGTGACCACACATGCCAGCATCCTTCTGTTCAGAAGTGCATTAAAGAAATAAAATAAACATACCGGCCTTATAAAAGACATGGCGATGTATGCATCTGTAGAATACTGTCGAGTGAAATTGTAAGAAGCCAGACGGGAGAGACAAAAAAAGTGCAAAAGACGTGGTGACAAAAAAGTAAAGAAAGCAAATAGGACACAGCTCTAATTAACTCTACCACACTGATCCCGACTCTTCTTTCGCATTTTCATCAGCATAAGCAATGTATTAATTTTATCATTTTTTGAGTCACGTGAGATCAACTGACGTAGTTTAATTTCGCGGCTAATTGTCTTGTAATGAGTAGCATCTGGAGTGTTAAGTGTCTTCCTATTACGGCGCGAGCTGCAGTCGCCCTAGAGGGTGTCAGCGTTGTTGCAACGCTGGCTGCCTTTTCTTTGTCAACATACGTCAGACCTAAATTTGTCTAATAAAGCAGTGCAGCCTGATAAACTAAACACGCTTCTTCACTTGCTAACGTGCACGAATCTGTGTGGTCCGGCTTTTCCCAGTGTCTATGCTGTCTCACAACCACCCTATATTCTTTTTGTGTATCCTTACTATTATTCTTCGTAATTATGTTTGTTATACAAGAAAACATTTGACGCACGTGTAAGAGAGTACAGGTTAATTAAAAGGAAGGGAAAGTACGGCAGAACACAGGCGATGTCACAAGGAACAAAACTGAAGAGATTTTCTATTTTTTGCTTGCATAATATTTTCAGCTTAGAAGTTAGCACCTACCCTTTATTTTCGAAATGTAGCAAGCTAGTGTTCTTTTATAAGAGCTGCAGCTAAGCGCAAAAGAAGTTCATTTTGACAAGTATATATGCAAGAAAATTTCTGTAAACTGGCCCGTTTGTACCAGGGTGATGAGCAAAAAAGTATTATGACGTGAAATCCAGGAATTAAAGAATTCTTGACATTTTCATGAAAAACTACACCCCCTCAGCGGATAACCAGTGAAAAACTTCGGTAGCTGACCATAACCTTATCTGCTTTGTGTTTAGGTCCCCTCGTCACTGCGGTATCACGTTAAGGAGCGGGTAGCATCAGAGCCGTTCTATAAAGAGAACATGCGCAATCTGTTGTTTCACACGATGCTCAATAGCCTTTCCCCGTTCAAAGTATGTGTCCAGCCTTGGTAGGCTCATGTAGAGAGAACACACCCATAAAATATGCACAGTTAAAAATGAAAGGAAACGATTCCTAGGGAAGAAATAATAAGACAATTATGACAGCGCAAACGAAAGAAAGATTGCACGATTTGTAGTAAAGGAGGACAAGTCTGATCTACGCATGGTTTTCTTCATTTGAATAAACGCTCCTTGATTGCCCTCTCTTTATTTTTCATTCTGTCTCTACCTGCCTCGTCCAGATTTATATGGTTACAAACCAGATGGCTGCCTTATTGACCTTAAAATGTTTCAATTCATTAAATCTTTATGAATCATTCCTCGACTATTATATATTGTGTTTAATTGAAACTGGGTTAACCTATGGTTGTACGCAGCATTTTTCTTCAATACCAGCCTAACATATGTAGCACAACTGTTAGCGCGACATTTACATTTAAAATTCGTTTGCTCAGAAGCTTGTCTGGAAATGTACCCCTGAATTAATTTTGTGGTGGGTTCAAACCATGTACCCTTGATCTTGAAAAATTCTTTGCGGTGGGTTTGAACCATACCCCCTGCGTCAGGAACACCATGACTAAAAGACAAAGATGGTTGCTTTTCCAGTTACTATAGATCTGCAGAACAACGCCGAGTTCAGTGTTCCAGCCACACCTCCCAAATGTATAAAGCAAAGCATTTACGAGCGACGTTTTCGAAATGACCCACCCAGCTGGTACAATGGGGCGATGAAACCGGCCGAGCCACACACTCTCTTTGCGCCTTTACAAATCGCTTTCTACTCTTGCAAGTTATATCTTACGCTTTTAATTTCTTACAGATTCTATATATTTCTTTTATTTTGTCAACTGGCGCTTTTGTGAGCTGTCATTGACGACCTTCTAAGTCTTTCTATTTTGTCTCGTATCGGGGAGGCAGTCACCTCGTTCCACAGCCACTCACGTCAAAGAAGATGGTGCCAGTAGCTAAAATAGCCCAATCTTTGGAAGGCAACATTTGTACTAGTATAGCACTCACCGCTTTGTGTCATTCATGTGTAAATATTGTTCTTTTTTCATGCTGTTATCATTTCTGAAATGCGTCGAGAAGTTTAAAAAAATAAGCAATAAATTATGATTCAGAGGTCACAAAACAAGAGCCCCTTGATCTTCTTGCGTTAGTTTGCCTTCACTATCACTATTTCAAAGGCAGGATGGTATCATATGCTCGCACAGCTGCATGTGCTCGGCTCACAGTTTTTTTTTATAAAACGTTTGCCAGCGCCAAGCAATATCCTGGAGGTCTATTGACTGAACTTCGTTCGATATTGCAAGGCGATGCAGTTGCGTAACTTTCAGTGTTATGGAATGCTGCTCGAGTGTCTCGTCGTTTTCTATACTACATATAAGATTACAAATAGACAAAAATATGGGAGAACATTTTCTTTTCGTCAGCTACACATTCATCTTTGCGTTTTCGTTGTCACAACAAATTTTTCTCGTATATGCAATTATAAAGCTTAGAATTCACCGATTGACATCCTATTTGAGTAGTCTGCCAATGACAGCGCGAGTCTCAGACGCCCTTACACATAATACAGGTTGTAATTTTAGATGCATTACTTCGACTTAAAGCGAGCACGTGCGTTTTACCCCCAATGGTGACCCACGTCACACATATCTTCAGCATGCATAAGTATGAAGCCATTGTTTTACTCTGGCAGTGATAGCCAGAATGTTAAAGAAAGTTTGGTGTGGTTTAAACTTGTCATTATTCTCCATGTGGCATGCCTCGTAGGCATACGCCTGTTTGGGCTCGTGAATCACTAAAATTTATTAAAAGGGCATTGAGCTTAGGCAAAAATCATTTTCACTGACATCAGAAAGACTTGAGGCTGAGGCCTAGTTTACAGCAGCAGGGTGTCTGATTTTTGACGAATTTGAGTTTCTGATAAGATGACAGAGCTGCTATTGGGCACTTTAAAGCAGCCTTCACGTGCACACTAACATTATTATTTGCGTTTCTTGTGAAAAACCCACACGAAGACGCTATAACTCCATCAGCAAGGATCGTTTTAAACACTAGTAAATGCATGCCTATGGTCTTAGAAACAAAATTAGTCGCGTACACAGAGGACTCAACGAAATTTCAAGTATTTTGAAAGCAATCTAACCTCTGCTCCCCCTACCCCCTACCATCATGCTCACTTCGCGCGAATAAACCGACAAGTTTTGCATTTTAACGAGAAACACTTTTCCACGCCTGGTCATGCAAGAGAAGGCGGCTCTTTAATGTACGCAAGCACGCCCTCTTCTTAAATGGGGAGCCGACGCGCCATAACTATTATTTCTCGATTGCCTTACCACCACGCATTTCTCTTTCAACATGAGAAGGGGCCCCTGCAATTGCAATCTCTCAAAATCCTGTTTTGCGGTCGCACGTAATTTCTAACTACCACTTTCACGACTGGAGTTAAGGGGAAAACGCAAAGGTGGCACAGAGGAAGACAGACCCTTCGCATCTCGCAATGCGAAGCTTCAGACGTGGGCATGTAACAACACCGGGCGTTTTGCATCCACTCGTAGCGATCGGAGGCTGTGCGCGAAACCGGTGCGCCATAAGCGAGAACGGAAGAAAAGCATATGTCAGACTACCAACAAAATGAAAACCGAGGAGAAAAATCGTAAGGCGTTAATGAATGTTTAAAAGGAAGAGGCAAGAAGAAAGACATTGAGCAGAAGACAAATGCAATAAACCAGCTACCAGGGCGTTGCTGTGATTCGAGAGTACGCATCGGCAAAAGAGTGCAATATTGTCACAAAGACACAGGCACGCAGGTACAAAATAGGGCGTTTACTTTCGCAACCCAAGGGCCAGGAACGCGAACACCAGAGCGCGCGCGCGCCCACAGAACTACTTCGTTGTCCTCTTCAGAGGCTGGCTTCTATAGTTGCCAGCCTACCTTGCGTCAATTCCCCCCTTTCAAGAGAGACCGTCCCGGTCGATTGACTGAGATGCTAGAGGTGGCCATGAAAAAAAAATGATCACGTCAATGAAAAAAAAGCCCACGCTGTTGTGGATAATAAGGAAAAAAGTTCGAAGTGTTCATAACTCGCGGGCGTGGTACGGTTTCATTCGTACTACATGGACTACTTCTGGACGTGGTCTTCTTTGGTTTAAACTGGTGTCGGAGCTTTGGGGGACTACCCCGTAATTCACGCCACTGAGGCAGCGCACAACTTCGTAAGGACCAAAGTAGCGCCGCAATAGCTTCTCCGAAAGCCCACGATGTCGAACTGGTTTCCACACCCATACATAGTCACCTGGTTTATAGTGGACGCTCCTTCGGCCTTGGTTGTAACGGCGAGCGTCGATATCTTGCTGCGCGCGAATGCGGTTCCGTGCAAGCTGGCTGGCTCCCTCGGCTTTCTCAACAAAGTCGTCAACGCTGTCATTTCCGCTGTTGTCCTGGTATACGGGGAGCATAGCGTCTAACGGTGTTGTGACGCGACGGCCATAAACAAGCTCGAATGGTGTTAGGTCTGTGGTCTCTTGCACAGCGGTGTTATAAGCAAACGTCACGTACGGCAAAATTTCATCCCACGTTTTGTGCTCTACATCAACATACATAGATAGCATGTCGGCCAATGTTTTGTTTAACCCCTCCGTCAAGCCGTTCCTTTGGGGATGATAAGCTGTTGTTTTCCGGTGGTTGGTGTGCGTCAGCTTGGTGACTTGTTGCAATAACTCTGCCGTAAATGCTGCTCCGCGATCGGTTATGAGAACAGCAGATGCACCATGGCGCAAAACAATGTCGTGGACAAAGAATCTGGCGACTTCAACTGCAGTTCCCTTAGGCACAGCTTTGGTTTCTGCATAGCGAGTCAGATAGTCGGTCGCGACAATTATCCACTTATTTTCTGAGGATGACGTAGGGAAGGGACCAAGAAGATCCGTTCCTACTTGCTGAAATGGTGCTCGAGGTGGATCTAAAGGTTGGAGGAAACCGGCGGGCTTTGCGGGTGGAACTTTACGCCTCTGATAGTCACGGCAGGTGCGGACATAGCGCTGAATTGACGAATACAGCTGTGGCCAGTAGTACTTCTGTCGGATGCGCGCTAATGTCCTAGCAAAGCCTAAGTGACCGACCGAAGGATCGTCGTGGCACGCCTGCAAAACTTCCTCACGCAGTGCCATTGGAACGGCGAGGAGGAAAGTTTCCTGGCTGCTCTCAAGATTTCTCTTGTAGAGAACATTGTTCCGCAGGCAATACGTAGTCAAACCACGCGAGAGTCGGCGTGGGACGATAACGTCTTCTCCTTGAAGATGCTGGATGACAGGAAGTAGCTCAGTGTCCTCACGTTGAAGCTCAGCCATCCGCACCACATCGACGATGCCAAGAAACGGTAAATCTTGTTCAGTGTCAGATGACGTCGGGGAAATAGGAGCACGAGACAGGCAATCAGCATCTGTATGCTTATGTCCTGATCGGTAGACCACCGTTATGTCGTACTCTTGAAGGCGGAGGCTCCAGCGGGCGAGGCGGCCTGATGGATCCCGTAGATTGGCAAACCAACAGAGCGAATGGTGGTCACTGACCGCTCTAAATAGCCAGCCGTATAGGTAGGGTCGAAACTTGCTAATGGCCCAAACGGCTGCGAGGCACTCTTTTTCGGTGGTAGAGTAATTAGCCTCTGCTTTTGTGAGACTGCGGCTCGCGTAAGCGATCACACGCTCTGCGCCGTTCTGCCATTGAACTAGAATGGCTCCGATTCTCACGTTGCTGGCGTCTGTGTGGATCTCGGTGTCGGCAGTGTCGTCGAAATGTGCCAGCACTGGAGCTGTCTGCAGTCGATTGCGCGGCTCTACGAAGGCTTGTTGTTGTTCTTCCGTCCATACGAAAGGTACATCTGGCCGTGTCAGTCTTGTAAGAGGTTCCGCAATTTTCGAAAATCCTTTGACAAAACGGCGGTAGTACGCACAGAGTCCGAAGAATCGCTGAACAGCCTTTTTGTCTCCCGGACGAGGGAAATCGGCAACGGCAGCCAACTTCTCTGGATCTGGTCGAACACCTCCCGGGCTAACCACGTGGCCGAGAAACTTGAGTTCCTGATAGCCGAAGTAGCACTTTTCGAGCTTGATGGTAAGGTTCGCTCTCCTTATTGCAGTGAGGACACTTTTTAGCCTTGAAAGATGCTCGTCAAATGTGGTTGAAAACACAACGACATCATCCAAGTATACAAGACACGTCTGCCACTTTAGTCCAGCTAGTACAGTATCTATCATGCGTTGAAACGTGGCGGGAGCGGAACAGAGACCGAAAGGCAGCACTTTAAATTTGTAGAGCCCGTCAGGCGTCACGAACGCGGTTTTCTCACGGTCGCCCTCATTAACTTCAATTTGCCAGTACCCTGACTTGAGATCTAGTGATGTGAAGAACTTGGCGTGGCGTAGACAGTCTAAGGTGTCATCAATCCGTGGCAGGGGGTAAACGTCGCGTTTTGTGACTTTGTTAAGCCGTCGATAGTCGACGCAGAAGCGTAGTGTGTTGTCCTTTTCTTTACTAAGACAACGGGTGACGCCCACGGACTTGTCGAGGGTTGGATGACGTCATCATTCAGCATTTCTTGAACTTGATGCTTAATCACCTCTCTTTCCTTCGGGGACACACGGTATGGATGTTGGCGAAGAGGCCGCGCCGACTCCTCGGTAACAATGCGGTGTTTTGTAACGGTGGTACGCTGAACTTTCGATGCTGTGGAGAAGCAGTCCGAGAATTCCCTCACAAGGTTTAGCAGCCGCTCTTTTCGTGAACCTGGCAAGTCTGGATTAACGTGAATGCGGCTTCCCAGGTCAGCACAAGCTTTTGCATGCGGTGAAGTCGTATCCAATGTGCCGATATCGAAAAAGTCGGCGATTTCACTGAGGAAAGCGACAGTAGTCCCTCTAGGAACGTGCTGAAAATCATTGCTGAAGTTGGTCAGCAGAACTCGAGAGCGTTTATTCTCTAACCGAACAAGGCATCGGGCTATGCATATGTTTCGTTTGAGCAGCAGTGGGATATTTGCCTCAGCAATACCTTCAAAGTCGTTGAATTTCTCAAAAACGTTGCAGGCTACCAAGGTGAACACGCTACTCTTCGGCGGTAACGTGACGTCATCGTCAACAATTCTCAAAGCATTGACGTAACTGCCGTGAGGGTTGCGCGCTAAAGCGTGTGCCGTAAAAAACGTCACTTGCGACTGTTGCAAATCAATCACGGCTCCATTATCACGCAGAAAGTCCAGTCCGAGAATTAGGTCTCTCGAGCAACTCGGCAGTATTACAAAATCTCCGAGATACGTAAATCCGTGAATACTGACTCGCGCTGTGCACCGCCCCACCGGAGTAAGAAGATGGCCTCCTGCCGTACGTATCTGCGACCCAGCCCACTGGGTAGAAACCTTCTTAAGCCTGCAGGCAGGACCCATGCTCATAACGGAAGTGTCTGCTCCAGTGTCAATTAGCGCCATTACTTCTTCGTCGTCCACAGTTACCGCAATGTTTGATGACACCACTCTTCGCATCACGTTTGACTGCGTCTGTACATCTTTTTGCTGGTGCCGCTGTCGTCGTAGTGGAGGATCTTCCGTAGAGTCAGTGTCAGCGGCCTCACCTCCGGAGGTCGCTGAACTCAGTTTTCCCGACTTGCAGGACTGGGTGAATGGCGTCTTGGAGCGCCGCGTGAATAGGCTGGGCTCGGTGACCTGTAGCGAGCAGGCGACGACGAGCGAGGCTCTTGTGACCGATGTTCGATACTGCGACGATTCGAGAGGAAACTCTCTATTTCCTGTGGTCGCTCGCCAGGTCGTGGACGAGGGGCATTAGGCGAAAATCCACGGAGACCCACACGACGGTATGGGCATGTTCGGTAGACGTGTCCGGCTTCCCCGCAGTGGAAACAAAGGGGCCTGTGGTCGGGTGTACGCCAGATGTCACTATTTCTCGGTCTTGCTACGGCGATCAACGGTGAGCTGCGAGGTCGGAAGCCTACCTCCATTTGCTGAGCGTGTCGCTCATTGGGGTAAAATACGCTGGTTGAACTGCACGATGGAGGACGTCGCACTGCTTCCACGTAGCTCATCTCGACGCTGTGCCTCTGTTGTGGCGCCTCGGTTGGTTGGGGAGCGTGGACGGCTTGCCGTAGCTCGGCGCGTACCATCTCCGCAATGGAGAGCTGCTCTGCAGGTGAAGCAGTCACCTGCATCTTTTGTAGCTCTTCCTTAATGAGAGCTCTGATAAGCTCTCGCAACGCGCTGATGTCATTGCCGAGAGTGACAGAAGTGACCTCACTTGGGTTACTGCCTGGCACGCTGTTGAAGGGCCCTCTCCATGGCAGTGGCTTCCTCATGGAACTCCGCAAGTGTCGCAGGCGGGTTTCGAATCAGGCCGGCAAAAATCTCTTCTTTAACACCACGCATTAGGTGGTGAACTTTCTTGGATTCGGACATAGAGGGCTTCGCACGCTTGCAAAGCCGATCAATGTCCTCTACGTAGGTCGTCACCCTTTCGTTAGGGCCTTGAATCCTTGCCTCTATAGCACGCTCCGCTGTCTCTTTCCTGTCCTCTCGGGCAAATGCCTTGAGGAACTGCCGTTGAAACTCATCCCATGACGTAAGCGCTGCTTCATGGTTCTCAAACCACGTTTTCGCGGAGTCCTCCAGGAAGCAGTACACATAGCGTAGCTTACGCTCTGGGGTCCAATCGTTGATGACGGCGATCCGGTTGAAATGCTCGAGCCAGTCGTCGGCATCTTCAAAAGCAGCTCCGTGAAATGTATTCGGCGTCTTGGGTTGGTTGATAACCAGGTGCGCTGGTGCTGGCGCGGTGACGTTAGGCGGTGTTTGATGCATAGTCATCTGACGTTCAGGCAGCAAACCGTGCTGTGGCTCGAGTCCCTGGAGACGACGGCTGGAACGTACGTGCACAGGGGTAAGCTCGGCTGAGGTACTCGATGGACTTGCGTCAGGGGTGCTCTCAGGGGACCGTATCATCTACCGTACCCAGCACTTCCACCAGAAAATGTCACAAAGACACAGGCACGCAGGTACAAAATAGGGCGTTTACTTTCGCAACCCAAGGGCCAGGAACACGAACACCAGAGCGCGCGCACACAGAACTACTTCGTTGTCCTCTTCAGAGGCTGGCTACTATAGTTGCCAGCCTACCTTGCGTCAATATGCCAAACCTAAGAACTGAACAACAGATGGAGACATTTCAAAGGTACAGTAAAACTGTGAAGTCGAGCAAATGGGCAAAAGCAAAAAGAGACGAATAAGAAGCAAGTAAAAACATGTGCATTGTTCAGAAATCCCTGGCACGGAAGAATGTACTGTGGTGCTCAGTCGATTGTTTGCGCTTATCTACATTCTCTTGCATCGTACCGAAGTCCAGTGGCGGCTTTATAGGCGTATCGTAAATAAAAACACGGTCCTATACGATTGATTGAACTTCGAATATGCGTCTCTCAGTAACGGCCGCAAGTGCTTATTGCCATACCCATGAGGGCAGTTTGACAGAAGGCGGCAGTATGTACAAGCACTTCTAAAGCAATGTTGGTGCGAATATTACAAATGCGCTATGCTTAGTACAGCAACGTGCCACTTTTTCTGTCTCTACTTCGTCTGCATACGTTTATATTGCTACAAGCTGATTATGCTAATCACTAGTTCATGCCACGAAAAGTCAAGCTTGCGCATTGATAATTAATAAAAAATTGCGCTTACAACATTCTCGAAATATCGCGGCTTTTTTTTTAGTTTTACTGATATACCAGAAGTATAGTGCTTAGAATACACTTCTAGGAGCTATACTAGCGGTCATTGACAATTACGAGCAGGATAGTGTTCGGGCCCAAAATTTCTTGTCAAATTTTCTGTCCTAACTTTTGATAAAAGTACCGAGTCCCTTCTTTTTTATAACAACGTTTTAAAAATATCCCAATATTTCCACATAAAATTTCTACAACATTATCCCAATATTTCCACAATATTATCCCAATATTTCCACATCTCGATTCTACCCAGGATTTAAAACAAGTGGTTTTCAGCGCTCCACGGCACTTCTGTGAGCTGTTGGAAAAGCAAGAGTATATGGGCCAGTTCGTTGTACACAGGGTAAACTTTGCGTGCTACATTTTCTTTCCTTTTAGCGTGCAATAGTTAACACCGTGAGTAGTTAATTTAGTCATACATACAAGGCCTGCACTCGCCAGAAAAAAAGCCCCCACGGAAACAAGATTGCATGTGTAGGTGCTAAACACAGAAATTGTAGGCGACCATTAAAGATAGAGGAATCAGTAGGGAAAAGCTATGTGAAAGGTTTCTCTGCCCAACGAATTCTCAATGAGTGCGAAGAGATGCTACTCGAATGTAGAATAATTGAAAATTGATGGAGCAATCTGCACACCACCGTAACCTTTTAGGCCAAAGAAATGGCTGTAGATGAAAGATGGCTCCGTTATAAGTATGCGTATAGCTTTCACAAACTGCCGTTATTGGGTAGAAATGCCATTTGCTTTGAAATACAGAAGATACCAAGAAAAAAACAACCCCCTTAAAATGCAATATAGTGGCGAGTATGCAAAAATTTGATAACATCTTGATTCTTATGCAATATTATTTCAAACATCGGGTCCAGAGTTTCATATCGCGTAGATGACAATACCAATTTTTACCCCAATCTGCGTGAAGTCTCATTAAAGATCTTTTCTTTTATATAATGATGCTATGTTGCTTTAACTATCACGTGAACTTAAGGTAGAAGACGAAGACAACGTGATCGTGCTGTTCTAGTGAACAGCAAGTGCCTCTCAGCCTGGTAGGTTCTAATATTGTCTAAAAAAGTGTATTTCAGGCTAGACTCAGTAAACCTAATTGAGCAAATCAATTACACACTCTTTACAATACATGCAAAGGAGCTCAGCATACCACTCGACAGTACTTCGAACTTAAAAGCTACCGGGACACTTTAATAGCATTCGATGCACGAAACAGCACATGTGGTTCAAATATCACAAAGTAATGCACCACGAGTAGGCGTTATTTTTGGACATACTTTCTCAGAAAAACCACCTTCTCATCATCTGGCCTTCTGACAACTGATGCCTCAATCCGAAAAAGCAATGGCATTCTATCGATGGGGTGGGCTCGCACCATGCGATAATTTCTTGCAGTGCTTCAAAGTGGGAAGTGTGAAAGCGGCATTTTCTCTTTCATCGTAGCCACATGACTCAAGGGTCGCTAGGCTCAAACTATCAGGCTGACTGAAGCATAGATGTATGCAAGCATAAAATGTGAGGACAAGCACTTCCGGTTGTAAATACTGCGAAGCACTGATGGCTGTTTCCAGCGGTTGCCTTAAGGTCTTTGTCGTTATTTTTTTTTTCGGTGGCACTTCTTGTTCTTACTAATTTCTACTCAATCTAGCTTGGCATTTGGTGTCCTGAGTGCTAGTTGCTACTCACATTATGTTTTGATATAGCATTGCAGTGGCTCTCCTTTTATTTACGTCACCGTTAGGCAGCACGACTGAACAGGAACGGAAGATATCAGACCCATTATTTTTGTTGTGCATGTCAGTCTTATTTAAAAGATTATCGGCGCGTTCTTAAGAGAGCTACGCTTACAAACGTGTTCCCATAGTTTGAAATCTAAACCAGGTTTGCTAAAACTCTCCCAAAGTTCAGTTCACGTCCCTTGGTCTAAACTTCAGTGGTGAAGGACGTGCCTGGAGGGATGAAATACTGTTATTTTGCATAGCTCTGAAGTATGAATCCCTCGTCTAGAATCAATTTTTGCTTTTTGGTCCTCTGCTCAATAAGCGTCCCGAATAGGCAATAACACACATTTATTGCCCGCAAGAGTCACATCTGTCGGCGCAGTATAGTATCATTGTGGCATAACTTTGAGGCTCGTTAATGCTAACAGCTACACCAATCCATAAGAAAAGTCTTTCACTTTGGTGTGTTAAGCAGTCACGCTGGCTCAGAGAACTGTCAAATATAAATCTACTCCACTCTTCAATTTCTCATTTCTTTTTTTTTACATCCTGCCTCTCTTCACGGTGTTAGGGACAAATACCGGCTCAAGATTTCGAGTAAGGGCTGATTCATTCCCAGAAAGCTGCACACTGACCTTTTGACAGCAGCTCTACCATTTCTCACGACAGGGTGAAAAGACGACATGATATTAGGTGTGGACTTTCACTGCCTGCAATAGTGTAGAGAAGAGTATGTGCAATATATGTCATGATTGCGTCATGCGCAGTGTCGTAACAACGGCAAACATGCATGAATTCTTTGACTTTCGCAAATTTCGAAACCCGTCTTGCTTTCTCGGCTCGCTTGGTTTGCAGAAGCGAAGATATTTTTTTAGAGGAAATTCACCTTCGTAACTAAACTGAAGGGAACTTCTGGGTAATAATTTTAAGTCTAACTCCAGGTGTCTTTGCATAAAAAAGGTGCATAAGGCTCGCAGCTGTATTATTCAAGTTTGTCCGTCAGCAAAGCTGAACTTTTCTCAGCTTTCAAGCCACGTTTTTCATATTGCACAGGATTCACCCACCTTAGTGTAAAGCTTATTCTTTTACCTCTTGCGGAGATATTCACAAAGAAGCCAAAAGATTCCTTCAGAATGAACGACAACGCGCCTTTTCTTGTTCATTGATTTTTTTTTTACTTTGCCGCGTGACATAGTTTACTGTCTGTGAACTCTTTTTTTTTTTGTCATTGAATCCATTTCCTCTTCCCTTCTTGGGTGGCGAACGCCCTGCTTAGTTGTGTTCTGAGGATAAAAAAACAGTCGCGCAATCTCTGAAAATGGTGAAACTTCTATGGCCTTGTAATAACCTGCACCGATAATTTCTGCGTGCTTTATTTGGATGCTATTAATCTGAGAGGCCCAGTGTGACTCGTGTATTATGCGCTTTTTAGTAGCAGTGCCAATAGCCACACCATCTAAGCTTTTTGTCACACTGATATAGCGAATAATGCTAACAACGTAAATGTCGTTTACCGCGTCAATGAATTATTACGAAATATTTAAGAAGAGCAATTCATGTGGCGTGACGCTTTACGTCAGTCAGTACTACCACAGGAGTTCAGATGAAGACGCAGGTATTGCAATCCATGTACAATCAATAGTATCATCAAAAACACAACCCCCAGCACGATAATGAATCCCAACGCCAAGCTTCATTAACTGTGGAGACACCAGAAGAATATTCTGCCGAAGCCATGCACGCAAGCAGTTCTTAGGAAGTGCGTGCCAATTGGCTACAGCCAGACAGCTGCCTCACCGCATATTTTATTGCGATGCCAATCGTAGCAGGACCAAAAAACCCGTGAACCTGTATTAGCTAACAATGTCCAACTAATGGCTCGACTGAACCCGCTACTCTCATGAAAACAGCAAAAATATATACACTCGCCGCTACTTATTGATTTCGGCGGCGTGTTCGCCAATGCTGGTCGCTCACATGAACCTGCCTGACTTTATAGCGTGATCATCTGCTCCTCTTGGGTTACAATGCCTAAGTATTCCTTACCTGCTTTTTAGCAGAAAAATTATGCCCGTTTCAGTGCATTAAGCTTGACCTAGAAGCCTAGGAAGTTTTATCAAATAGGGTTTTGTACGACCCAATTGTTTCTTCCTGCACTGTATGGCGAGTGTACGGGTGAAATAGTTCATTGACGGGAGCATAACAGATACAAGGTACCTCGTCTCTTCTCGCATGGAAGTGAGTAATAATTGCCAGAGTTGACCAAGAGCCTTGTGCATAGGCGTCCACACGCTGAATGCTTGCATCATAGTATTATGTTCGAAAGTGTCTTCCCGTGTGAAAGGACATGCGCATAGCAGATAAAACGCAGACTTAATGGTTAGTTCCATAAAATTGGCACGAGCCTACGCTACCATTAGTTGTTTTTTTTCGCCATTGGCTTCCATATGTAAATGAGCATAACAGGTGACCATGTTCAATCATAAACTATAAGAAAGAGTTTGCGCACTTAAGCGAGTATGTACGTTCATTATATTAATCGATCTACAAACAATCACATTGTTACACTTTTGCAGATAACGATAAGCTGACATTATTTTCATGTGCCATATTCATTTTTAATGGTTTAGTTGGGCTGTGCCCTTTGTGTGCACTATTATTAGAACCCTATTATTCAACGCAAGGCTACAGACGATGACTGGCTACGGCTCGCCTTGGGTAAACTGTAAATATTTCAGCGATGTGGGGAGTTTCAAATAAAGTTAAATTCATGCAGAATTACACCTTGGTAGGAACAAGCAATGAAATACGTGCAAACCACACAGAACCACGAGATACTAGAGGGTGCTGGAGCTGTAATGATTTTCGTGGTGTGGAGGCAATATAATATAACATCCGATAGCCTGGGCAATAAGACACGCCTGGGGTGCTGTCAGATACGTTACAGAACCCCCCCCCCCCCTACTGGCCTAGGCTATCCGATGAGCCTGAAAACGCAAATCTTGTAGTGAGTTGAAAACGCTCTTTCAGCCCCGTTCAAGCTCACCGGATAATAATGATTGCAACATCCGCTGTTTCTGTAGCAGCTTGTCAAGAGACAACTAGACCATATAAACAGTTTCCGTTATCACTTTTCTTCCTTGAATATTTTATCGCTTAGCTTACCATTTGTATCTTTCTTATCGCATAGCTTAACATTGGTATTTAACAAATTATATCTTTTATGTTATTAATTTCGCTAAGCTTTCGTTCCTGCCCTCATATGGCCATTTCACCATATAGCTACTGCTTGATGCAGGCTCCCAACTACTATTGTTTTGCTTTGTATATGCATAGTTTTTCAGCCCCAGTGCTCAAGCTGAGTCGTTTTCAAGTACACAACAGAGATACTGAAATAGAAACAGAAGACAAGACAGTAATGATCCTTATTCTGTCTTTATTGCTTGGTGTTCCTTGTCTCGTTTCCTGGCTAGTCGACTCAGAGCGCTTACACTATTTTAAGACGGCGCGAAATCTGGCCCATCTCTCTTCTCGCCCAATCCCTCAAGCTGAATTTATTTTACGTTCTATACACTGAGCCTCGTATGAAACGCCGGATAAGAGCCCAACCAAACTTGTCTTGAAGGCACCAATGGATACGGTACGTTAAACACTTTTGATGTTTCCTTCACACTCTTAATACTTCTGTCACTATACGTATCTTTCCGCAGCATCATTATTAACGTATGATACATACATAAAGCGGTTACCAGGGCTTTTGTTCATTTCTTTCAGTATTCATGTGCGAGGTTGCATGAAATAATTAATCCCAATGATCACGGCAGCCAGAGGTGTCAGGATAAAGCTAGCCAACGGAGCCGCGTCACCCAGCTTATGTTCAATACAGCTTTAAGCAATAAATTATCTCAGAGATAAGATATTTCAGAGGTCATTTATAATTCATACCTGTATATTAAGTTTGGGTTGTGCCACAAAACTACAGAAATTACACAGGCCACCCGTTATATGCTTAAAAAAAGGGGGGCGGGGGAATTCTGGGGGCAAAGTGACCTCATAAGCCCGTATGCATGTTCAAATATAAAGCAAAACAAAAAGAAATAAAACAACTGGAATAGCTACAGAACAATAAAGACAAAGGCAAGGCGAAAGAAACGTGACTCCATTCTATTGGTCATCGTTGCATCGAACTCACCATGGAGTGAAGAACTTGCTGGAAGCATATAAATGCCTTCAGCAAGTCCTCCACTCCATGGTGAAGTTATTGGAGCAATTTGAAATTCGTCTGTGAGATCGTTGTTCGATTAGCAAAGGTGAATCGTACAAAAAAAAATTAGAGCATGATTTTTTACACACCACTTCAATGAGGTCGAGTGCATCTCTGAAATTCCGACCAGTTAATGTACCCCTTCTAACAACTCGTTGTGTAAGTGATTGTTGCATTGACCTTTGCTACACGGCAGGCCGTTACTCTTGTGCTCTGTGCAAAAACTTTTTCCCAACCTAGTCTGCCCTACTCCTTCGTTCATCTTTGGACTCTCCTCTTTCGAACCACCGTCTATGGTTTTCACAAGCTAAGTATCTCTTGCCTCAGGTGTAAGACATTCAGAGTGTGTACTTTGTCGTAGTCTTCTTTTCAAGACGGTCACCACTTCACTCGCCAACATCATTCCTTATATACACCAATGGCCCCGCCGCGGTGGTCTAGTGGATAAGGTACTCGGCTGCTGACCCGCAGGTCGCGGGTTCAATTCCCGGCTGCGGCGGCTGCATTTCCGATGGAGGCGGAAATGTTGTAGGCCCGTGTGCTCAGATTTGGGTGCACGTTAAAGAACCCCAGGTGGTCGAAATTTCCGGAGCCCTCCACTACGGCGTCTCTCATAATCATATGGTGGTTTTGGGATGTTAAACCCCACAAATCAATCAACTCAATCAATATATACACCAATGTCGAATATATTTCCTAGAGAAAATATTTTTAACAGCGAAGCTGCTATTGGTCGAGTCTTTCATATCCGCCATCCGTTGTAACGCTTGTCGGCATCATTAACGAGTAGGTGCCACATGAATGCCACAATACTCATCCCTAGTCTAGGATGAAGCTTAGCCTAACGAATGGGTGTGTGCCACAAAAAACTGTGTGGCCTATCAGAAAACTACCAATTGTGAAGCATTTGTTAGCGAACTTCAGCAACTTTGGGCGTATCTATCTATCTATCTATCTATCTATCTATCTATCTATCTATCTATCTATCTATCTATCTATCTATCTATCTATCTATCTATCTATCTATCTATCTATCTATCTATCTATCTATCTATCTATCTATCTATCTATCTATCTATCTATCTATCTATCTATCTATCTATCTATCTATCTATCTATCTAGCCGCTTACGTTTGGGGGCTCTCGTGGTCACCCCCCTTAACTTGGCGTGAACCAAAATTAGCATGGGAGGATAAGATCGTTTGACGAATATGACGCTCTGACGGAGACATGAATAATGTCACGATCCCGTCCCGTACGTTGTCAAACACCTCCCGCCAGACAGTGGCACATACCCATTGGCGGGTACGTGCCGCTGGTATGCGGGAATGTACCATAGGTGATTGACACTTAGTATCTAACCCAAGAACGATGAGAACACGCATGTTCAATTTTAACGCGTGAACGTGAAGCAATACCCGACATCGGTAGCGTGGCCCCAACGAAGACATAGAAAAATGTCAGAGTACAAAAAAAAAAGACCTGACATAGGCAGCGTTGACCCCCGACGAATGTAAATAGTAAATTCCAGGGTCCCAGCAGGAATCGAACCCAAGCATTCTGTGTTGCAGTCAAGCATCGTACCACAGAGCTACGCCAGGTCTCGGAACTACCTTTCAAATAGACGCGAAACTTCGTGAAACGTCAATAGTGGGGGCAGTGTTGCCTTACCAATTTTATAAAGATTACTTTTGTACTCCTTTGATACAGCCTTCACGTCGGATTAACGTCAATTATGGTTAGGTGTCATGCGCTGAAGTTGATTTTTGTAGCAGTATCCAAAGCCAGCATCTTCGCGAGCACCAGCGCTTCATATCAGCTTTTGGCCTTGCTAATACGCATGTTCCTGTATATCATTGCATCAAGTGCGAACAACCACTTATTTGAACATCTGCAACTCTTCAACATATTTCTGTGCATGCAATTTTTGTACACATATTTAGTGTCATTTCATGACGTGTCACTCAATAAAAAAATTGCAACACGGTCACCTCTCCTCCGCTTGCTTCGCATAACGTTGATTCTCAGGTACGTGGAATCTGCCCAGTTTTTTTTTTTATGACAATAAATGCCTATATCTAATGGAAATCGGGTGACTCCCACTAAACACATGTTCCACTAAAAACAGGGCAATAGTTAGTTCAACAAATCGCTTGCAGTTACCATAGCCCCGCCATTGTCGCGTGATCCTTTGTGGTGTAAGGTGGTGACATACTACAACAACAAAGATTCACAAAGGACGTAAATAAGGATAAGTGACACATCATATCTGAGCATGTCAAGTGAGGCTCTTTTGTAAAACCCGTGTGTATGAGCAGTTTGGTCAACATGCATACAAACTAAACTGCCACCTGAAGCTTAACAATAAGTGTTTAATAAGGAGCAGATAACCGTAATAGTTGCAGAACATAGAAATATATTAGCTTCCCGAAAGAAACGTCACTAGTTTCGCTCTTTCAGCGGTGTCCGCGTAAGGAACTTCGTTGTTTTTTTTGTCTAATATTTATACTATCCGGCCTCCCACCAGACTCTTCCTGTTTTGTAGATACTACTCTAATGTAGATTATACACCCTTAACGAATGTTTCTCTTCAGATTTTTTATGTCACTGATCAGAGGTTGTCGGTGCATAAGGGTCTGGGCGGCAAAAAATAAACTCGCTGACTGGCCCGACTTACTAGACCATGTTTCGAGAAAGATAGAGCTTGAAGTTACCAAGCATTTCAAGCGTGTTTTAAGAAGTCTGATAAGTCGAATTTATTACGAAGTTCCTCACATGGGGTAGTTCTCCAAATCGCTGTGCTGCTTTGTACTGGTACACTGCATCATTAACGCAACAAGCTTCTAAACGCTTGGCTAATTACGTAAAGTTCTTATTAGGTTCAGAGTCTCCTCAGAGCTAAGCCTATTAGTTTGCGTTGTTTAAGAGCGTTCACCAGGGGAACGAAGGTACGTGTTCTATTCAACGTTGCACACCTATGGCTTAGGCAAACAAGCTTGTATTACCTAGCAATATGGTAGTGGTTGTATATAGCGAAAATATGTCATGTGCTTGCCGAATATCATTTACTCATAAAGTCACTACTAAAATGAATTCAGAAAACAAGACCTCGTGAGCACAGTGGAATAACTGACGCTATGGTGCAATGATCTACAGCCTCAGCCAATATCGTGGTGCTTCATTAAATAAAATCCCAGGTATAGCTATGGCATCTTTGTGTATGCATGACGCTCGCCTTAACAAAGAAACGAAAGCCAAGGCAATCATGAATCGTTTCCAAAAACTTGAAAAGGCAATATCCGGCAAAAAAACGTTGACAACGGCACCTCAGACAACACAGTCATTTGTGTGTTGCTTTTATTCTTGCGATAAGGAACATACTTTATAGCTCTGATTTTCTAGTGATCGAGTGACCACTGCTTTTGCAGTAGAGCTATTAAACACAGTCGTCTTATCCCTTCTCTGCCGGTATGTGGGCGTGCCATAGACAAAAGCATCACTAAATTTTTTTTCGATGACACATGAATGCCTAAACAAAGTCTGCTATGTTATAATGCTCACGTTATGATGTGTTAATTGATTTATTTGTTTTTATTCATAATTTTTATACGAATACGATGCGGAATGCAGTGTTTTCAGTAAAAAAATGAACTTAAGAGAGTACTGCTAATCGACACTTTTATTCCTAACGAACGAAAGGGCGCTTGTTAATTACAGCAAGTAGAAGGGTTACCTGCCGTTGACGATTATTAGTCATTCGACGGAGACACTATATTCAGGCAGCTCCTTGGAGCCATGTTAGTAAAGTGTGCACTAACAAATAATTCGGATTAGCCGGCTTTGCTCATGATACAGAATGCCACAGGTTTCGTGAAACCAGCCTTTTACAACATATACATTCATAAGAGGGTTAAACAACTGTGATTTTACCTTGCTTATTTGTTATCGTGGATAGCGCAGTGCTGTATAAAAAGCACAAAAGGAAATAGTGCTTGTATGCCAAGAGATGATAACGAATTTGTAGCAGCTTGCACACTGCACCTTCGTCACTCAACGCTCAGCCGGCCTTCGGTGTTTTCCGAAACCTGCGAAACGGCGGTCGGCGGAGGCCCTGCTGGAAAGCATGCCTATTTGCGCAACCTTTCGTCACACCGCTCCCGACATACAAGCAACAAAGCGAAACGGTACGCCACCATTTTCGAAGAATGTTTGGGACAGCAATGAGTGCATTCACCGACCGCGAGGACAGGGAACGTGGAACAGAGCCAACTAGAGCGGGAAGCTACACAATAGCTCGACAGTGGATGTAACCCAGCCAAGATATTGATGATGCAAAAAATGAACACACCGGTTCCGACTTAGTGTATGTGTGTGCATATATATTTGACTTCAGTGGGCGTATGCCGAGTGGTGCACGTCAGGCTCTGAGTATTAGGCGTTTCTACCTGCATACAAACAAACGTACACGTACAAGGCATCCGATACACGTGGCATTGAAGCTCATTGCGCAAGGCTTGGGAAAAAGTTAACATGGAGAGTTACACGAGACACGAGGTGAATGCTGTACGAGTAAGGTATATACCATCGTGGGCTGACATCACTCTTAGCCAATGTTCCGGTAGCACATCTGCGATCTTACAGGTTACAAAACACGCAGGACTTTCCAAACGCCACCGCCGACAATTCAAGGCCCAATGTTACTTTTTTCTCTCCGAAATTTAGATGAAGCGCAGTTGTGTTGTTGCAGCTTCGATGACTCAACGTCTTTTTTCATATGCGCAAACAACTCAACTCACAAACAACTTGACTTGCATAACGGCTGAACGAGACCATCGCAGATGTCATATACGTCGACATCAAGAGCAAGAGTTGAGACAAGTTTGCCTTGCGCCCCACTCCTGTATAGTACGACACATAAGGACAACCAGAATGACTTTGGTCGGTATGATAAGCAAATGCAGCGCTTGATGCAAGGCTTCCCCGAGATCGCAATATTCCAGAGACATACGCTACTGATTTCACAAAGGGCGCTGGGAAACCAAGACAGCTTGCGCATGTAAGATTAAACGGAAACACCTGAAAACAGCCTGTGTTTTGTTGTCTCTAAGACAGTGAGGCCTGTCGGAAAAATGTACGCCGGCACATCGGGGCTTACTACGTTCTGCGCGGTCTAAGGGACTTCACCTGGGAAGTCGTTGCTGACATTTTTTGCTCAAAAAGTCGTCACCATCTGTCCGAGACACAAAACGTGGTGTGCTGATTGGGACACGAACGCTGACCAAGTGCACTTTGAAGGCTTTTTGTGAGTATAAAGGTGGTTCTATTTCTAGAGGTAACACAATGACGCGTCTCTGTCTGTTTCTACCTGGAGACAACAGAGACGACAACCTATTCACTCGAGAAGTGCAGTCTGATATACAGAAGAACAACACTATTTTGCGAGCCCGAATCTTTGGTGCCTCTTTGCTTATGGCGCACCCTTGCTGTGTGTCTCAGTATAGAGCCCCTGTTCATCCCATCTTGAACTCCGACAGTATTGAGTGATTCCTTTTCGGAAGAATGCGTTGCAAACGCGATAGCATATGAAATGTGCAGAGACCACAGCCCTTGTGATTCCAGCAGCCGAACCACTTTATATTCAAGTGAAATGCATCGTGCAAGACTCCCTAAAGTGTCCTGTACGCCTGCATTCAAGTTTTGCAGTATTTTATTTCAGAGCCTCAATCTAGACGAAAATTATTATCTATTTATAAGCAATGACTTATTTTAATAAACAGGTATTTTAATAAACAGTCATTCAATAATTCTGCATTGCCACGCGCCATCGCAGTTTGGAATAGCCTTGCGGATGAAATTGTTTCTTTGAGAGATCCGGCCAAATTTCGTGAGCTACTGCAAATTTATATGTTCTCTTGATTTTGTATAAAGATGCTTTATTTTTTTTTTCATTTTGTATTTTGCTGCATTTGCTTATAGTATTTGTTCTTCTCCCTTCCATTGTACAATATTCTTTGTTTTCTTTGATATATTTCTTTTTATGCATTATGTATTGTAATTTTTCTATAACCCCCCCTACTCAATCCTCCTCTGGGGCCTGTAGGGTAACATGAATAATAATAATAATATTAATAATAATAACAATAGGTGAACCGAAATATATCAGCCGACTAGACTTGGCTAAATCTTTCAACGCTTGTTCTGTTTGCTGATCATAGCAACGAAAGCAGTTACAAAACTATTTATTTCGTAATTTCATTCTTCTTTTTTTTCTTCCATTCTTTGTTTTCGTTCTTTTTTTCTGTCTATTTCTCGTCCTTTATTTTTTTCTATTCTTTGTTTAGCCTATAGTTGTGAAAGATGATGCGGTTAGCCGCCTGAATATAGGTGAACAGAGCAGAGCAGTTCACACTCTCTTCTAACCATGTCCATCAGCACTCTGTATTCCATGCCACAAACACGGCACTGCACATTGAAAGGCGTCAAAGTATGTTTCAGCAAGCAAAACGTGGTTTGACTACTCAGTTAATAAAATCACAACACCCTATCGGGTATCAAAACCTGAGCTAAGGAGATATGCTATAAACATCGCGCTTAGTGCTGTATGTGAGTAGCAGAAAGGTGCGGGTGCCTACTATTGTAATCTCAACATGCATCTAATAAGAAATACGAATACAGGTCACTTATCGTTTGAATGCTCGAAGGTCGCAGATTGCAAAAGTCAGGATGCGAAGGAACAAACAGCCTGGTGGCTCCCACTTTTGCCTGGAGAACGTAAGAATGAAAATGACAGCAGCATCGATAGGCGTTGCCTCATTGGGATTACAAATTAGGAGAATAATCTAACGAAAGAATAATGCTATGAATCTTTCGTATACGTTTCTATGTTGTCACAATGAGAGTCTCGAAGGAAATACAAATGTCAGACTGGAAGCGGTGCACTGTGAAGGGGCGCCCCGCCGCGGTGGTCTAGTGGCTAAGGTACTCGGCTGCTGACCGGCGGGTTGCGGGATCGAATCTCGGCTGCGGCGGCTGCATTTTTGATGGAGGCGAAAATGCTGTAGGCCCGTGTGCTCACATTTGGGTGCACGTTAAAGAACTCCAGGTGGTCAAAATTTCCAGAGCCCTCCACTACGGCATCTCTCGTAATCATATGGTTGTTTTGGGACGTTAAGTCCAACATATCTATGCACTGTGAAGGAGTAGTGGGAACAAATGCGGCTCACAGATGACATGATGGAAAACAAAAGCAAACAAAATGAGGGAAGAATATCATACTGGTATTGTTATCTCACGAGACGTGGGTTTCGACTGTGCACGTGCAGAGAAAGATTTCGCTCCCCATGATACCATTCACGGTGGCTGTCAAAGTTTGTTTATTATCTGAGCATTAAAAGCTTACTGTTTTTACCCCCCTTATGTTGTCACTTTTTAGCACCTAACGTTACCTTAGATCTTTAGACGCATGGAAACCTTAGATGTATTATGCGTCTACGCTTCGATTTCCTAACACTGGCTAATTTTATCCACCCCTTTAGTTACACCAGTTCAACTTGAATCATATATGAAGATATGTTCTAGCACAATAAGTTATAGCCCTCCATTGAATCTTCATCTGAGTGCATTGATCTTGTACGCACGGTAATAACTTGTCCTTTCAGTTTCTTACGAGTACCAGTTATCCATAAGTACAAAGCGCCACCTGTTCTGTCAAGAAATTTTAGGGGCGAAATTCTGTAAGGTCGAGGCATGTCGTCGCATATGTCGTCGCTCTCATTTGATCGGTGTTCACTGAGGGCGCTGTGGTCTACTCGGTGCTACTCAGCGCTAGTGTAGAAAACGCACGTCATTGCACCCTACTTCGTGCATTCGGCGCATGCTCTGGTTTGATTGGAATCCACTTGGGGCGCTGCTGTATACTCGGCGCATGCTCTGATTTCATCGGAGTCCCTTAGGGGTGCGGGGGTGCGCAAGGGCTCACTCAAAATTACACATCTAAGATTACACTGCACTCAATTTTTTTCTTTGATATGTTCCAATAACTGATTTTAATGAGATGACTATGTCTATAAATACGACGCCCTTACATCATTTGGTTTATCTTGTTGGCACGGTGATCAAAATATTTGGCTTAGCAAATCCATAGAATAGCTAGCAATTAGGAAACCATACCTATTTGCAGCAGAAAAATACACATGAGAGGCAATTACACAATGAATATCTGTTTCCCACCTGTCTTCCTCTGGTGCCACTGTCTGCTTTCAAGTCAGAATGCCACCGCCTACACGTTATTTGCCAGTTGTAGTGACGCCGATGACAAAGGCGTGTGTAGGGTTGTCCTTCAAGGAGAGCCAAGTCACAACGAAGCGCCGCCCCTGCTCACACACACCCTACCACTGGACGCATAAAAAAACAAGCTTCGCAATGAATGCAATATTCAAAATGAAGCGCAAAGTACTGTTCACAGAGGCTGCCTATCATGCTCGGCTTTCTTGTGAGTAAACGCTCGAAGCGAATCTTTTTTTCAAAGCTGGACTAGAGTTCTTCGGGCACCATTATGTACGATGACACGCTTGGCCATAAGCCTTCGCTCAAAACAGTTACGGGACCAGTCCCACTGAATAAGAATATCTGACTTAATTGGTCTCTTTCTCTCACTTTTCTTGTGAAAGGGCGTTTTTTGATGCACTCTTTATGGCTGTAAGGTCTGTCCATATTAATACCGGACTACTCCTTCCAAATTATTTCATGTCCTTCAGTATCTCTAAATACCTTGGTAAAACTTTTATTGGGCTAGTTGGTGCATGTTACAAAAACATTAGACGGCATAAACCACCGAGAAAGAATAGGCGAAAGGAAAGAGCGTCCAATTGCCACTAACATTATTCTTGCTAAATCACCACGGTATATGCACCCTGTCACACATGCACGATGACACACCATACGTTACATCGCACAACACTCTCAAAGGACGTGGTCAGTGCGTACACCAGGTGAGGTTATAAGAACAGACTTTCAACGACGTCATTGCAACTGGCTTGCAAGACCAGTTGTGATATCAAACATTGTTTGCTTAGTGCGGTGAAGTTGAGAAAGATCGACCGGGTTTTTTTTTTTTCAAGCTGTAAAAGTTCAAGCTTGCCACTCAATGATGCGAATATGGTGTTTATGCGTCATCCTTGGACATTCAGAAAATAGTTGTTGTGGCTACTTTTGAAGAATTTGAACGCTGCATACCTCACACGAGACTGGTGATCAGTGAGTGTGGATCAATGACTGGTGATAGGTGGGGTGTGTTGAGGTAACAGGGGTCCCTGCAAACTATTTAAGCAGAATGGCATGTGCTTTTTTAAGATATCGGACTATATTCACTTACACCTGAAAGGAAAAAAAAACCACTGGGGCAACCGCCAACCTACAATAATCTCCTCCATGTTATCATCTATAATGAAAGAAATCTTTATTATACAACTTTCCGTGATTTACTTATACTTAAAAGAGCGTCAAATAGCGATGATCGTCAAATAGCAATAGCCGGGGTATTGGCGATAACGAGTATTGGCTCAGTCACCAAGACTTCGGCTGCACCATCAGCACACACCGGCAGGGATAGCACCAATACTCGATCATACGGATGGAAATAGTCAGCGCATTGAAAAATATTACGTGGCGTTGGCTTTTGGTGTTGCACAGGTCTCACTGAAAACAGCGCTTGTACAGCACGGGCATTGTGTCCCGATGTCAGAAGCGGAAAGCAAACTTCCCACGAGCTGTTTTGTCAGAATATGATTCTATTTCTGTTAGATCTGTTGCTTTTGCAGCCAACGGCATTGCGAGTTTCCAGAGACAATCTAGTACACCAATTGCACCATCAATAGCGGTACAGAATGACATCGCAGAAGCGCCACAACATAGGATTGAGCCTCGTACGTCGAAGTCATTAGCCACAATTACACAACAATGAAAAGTGAGAACGGCAATGCTACAAAACGACGCCCATTTATCATGGTATGTAGCTGTTGGAGAACCAACAAAACAGAATCACTCAGCATTGCGGAGGACAGAGAGACGTACAAAATAAATAATTATTTTAATGAGATTCGTGACAGGGAAACACCCTGACATAGTTCTGAGGTTTCTTTGCACGTCTCCTTATCCCCTTTATTGAGAATATGGCGTTCTGGCTAATAGAGTACCCAATATTTGCTTATCAAGTCACTTCGCTGACAAAAAAAAGGCATTGAACCACTGAAGAGAGAACACTGTCATCCCAGCAGTTTCTTTTTTTTTTCTACAAGCTGTCCTCAAACTGTAATTTTCATTTATTAAATGAAAATTTATTTATAGCTCGCCAGCTTGGGGTTCTCAGAAGCAGTTCCAAAACCTAACGTTTATAGGTTTTTTTGTAATTGTTTCTATAAACCATGAGGATAACCACTGAATCTCACGCAAAAGAGAAGCGCATATGTCAAGTTACACGTGACTATTCTGCTGGATCAAGTGACATCTAACTGAAATAATTGCGAGTTTCCTAACGGTTAGAAAAATCGGTTGCGTCAAAGAGCCTGAGAAACGAGAACAGGTGGCAGAGTCCTTTCAGTGTTCTATTGTAGAGAGAGCACATATATATATATATATATATATATATATATATATATATATATATATATATATATATATATATATATATATATGTTGCATAAACAGTGTTTTTTGCATGACCATTACTATTACAAATTGATGAAAATTGGCAAATTAGAACACGTTTACTTGGTCAGTTGCAAAAAAAAATTGCACTACACGTGGCGCGCTCTTTCGCAAGTTATTGATCGATCTAACAGAGCACATCAGCTCCATTCAAGCAAAATGGATGCGTCACAACGCCAAATAGTTGGATATGCATGAGCCGATATTTATCTGTTTTACAACAGCTGACAGCTGAGCCTTCCAATTTCAGACAGTTGCGTTACTTTAGCTAACCGTATAAACTTTACGTGGTACAAACTTTGAGTCACTGCAAAAATAGGCCAGGCTGAATGCGTCCTAAGTGTTAAGTTACTTCCGATCTATAGTTTTTTCCTCTAACTTATTAATTTTTAAGGCGGCTTGTTTGAAGTATGATAAGAGAGACAAGCTAGAATGCTTTCAGCAATACAGTTGACATGCGGTTGTCTCAGTGATATATTGTACTTATACATCTATTTTCTGTTGTAAGCGCCTCAGCAATTGGAGACGCTGTGTATCTGATGCAATTTGCTGTTGTGTCAGTTGTTGCATGGAACCTGCAGAAAAATTGTGGCAAGAATATTAGCCTAAATTATGCCCTAGGGCTTTATGTGAATATACGCAGGACCCAGTGAGGTATGTTGACCATCTAAACACTGCTTAACCCAAGACATTATGGCTCGAAATCATCAGTCTAGAAACGTGGGTGCAGCGCTTACACTCATAGAAATATGTGATACTTGGACAATCGTAAATTAGCACTCAAATATAGGGTCTCCACGAATGTTATTCTAAAGCATAAGTGCTGTTCTTATGGGAAGGTATAGAAAAGAAGAACAGTATTTCTGCTTTAGCATAACATTATTAGAGACCCTCGATTCATGTTATATAAAAACAGCCCAAACAGCACATAGGCCCGTCAGGGTAAGCGTATCGAACCCCAAGTTTGCGGACGGATAACTTTGAGTCAGAATGTCTTAGGTTGAACAGTGTTGAGAGGATCAACACACCTCTGTAGATTCTGAATTTACTCGCATGAAGCCGTAGGGCGTAATTAAAGCTAGGCTTTTCGCCACAATTTTCGTGCTGACTCTATGCAATCCATACTCAGCTTCTGTCAGCAGTTTCACGATGCACATGAACAGTAGTTATGTATATCACGGAAACCTGGATTCTTTCAGCACTTATCTAAGAGGCTGAAGAATAGGGAGCTAGAAACAAAACTTTAAGGCCGATTGAGGACGGAACAAGGAATGATGAAATAAAAACAATAGAACTCTACGATCGCGACAGAGCGCTTAACAATGTGCACACCAATTGATCGACGAGTGTTATTATCAAAGGAAAGATTCAAACTTAGCAGGGTGTAATACGCTTAACACACTGAAGGCTTTGTTAGAACAGGATACGGGCCTGAAGAGCAAAAAGGCTCGAAAAACAATAGAGTACTGAACATAGGACTCAAATTTGAGAATAAGGGCTTTAGTGAATGGCGTCGTTCAGAAGAGCCACATAATTTGTGGATCATGACAAGAAACTTCTTGAACGTGATCTATGTCAGCTGAGTCGAACGCATGTAGATGATTTAGTCGAACCGCACTCTATCACTACCTTTATTTGTGCGTGTGGTCAAACACACACACACACACACACACACACACACACACACACACACACACGCGCACGCACACACACACACACAAGCACACGCACGCACACACACACACACACACACACACACACACACACACACACACACACACACACACACACACACACACACACACACACACACACACACACACCTCGTTCCTGCTGCAACAGTTTATCGGGTATTGCCGTTTCATTTCAGGAGTTCCAGTGCCCATGTACTGGCCTTATTTCCAGCCAGGGCACCCTTCTTTGGCATCTGGTGCCTTGCTTTTTCAGGCGCCTTTTAACTTCGCCTTTTAAAATCAAAGGGTTACGTCCATCGGCGTGACTCTTTCTGTGGGTGAGCTGGTCCATCGGTGACCCTTAGGCGTTTATTTCTACCGGTTGCAGAACATAGCACTCAGTAACCCTTTTAGCTGCACCGCCTGACTGACACGAATTAGTCACAAGTGAACGGGCTACGGTAGGAAAGCAGAAACGACTTTCAGTTGACCTACTTCAAAGGGCACGTTTCGCTTTTAGCACGTTCGAGATTCGTCGAAAAGCGTGCTATTAGCAATAGGTCGTGTAGAACTGGTGCGTTGCGGGTGAATGAATGTGCTTACAGATTTATGAAATTCCTGCACGGGTCTCTGCCCGCGCCTTTGTCTTCAAGGTGTATCTTTTCATCTTCCTTCGCTCTAAATAATGGTAGTGCCAGCGACTGAGTGAAAACAGAGCTTGTGTCCTTATTGAAAAAATAAATACATATTGCTCAAAATAAACGTTCCGAGGTACAAAATCAGAATAGCCCCCTTGTAGTAGTTTCATACATGACCCTGAAAAGCGTTCACGTTTTTCCTTCTTGTTTAGATAATGCACGTAACAAGCATTCATTGCGTAAAGAACCGCTGTTTATCTATCTAGAGGGTATCTGTCTGCAAATGATAATACTCGAGGAATAAGTTAAAAGACGCCGCCAGTATCTGATTTCTACTCGCCCTAAGTGCTGCAAATTGGTCTTTTCAACTACTCACTTTTGTTTTTTAAGTGTTTTGTGTTCTGTGTTTAAAAAAAACGAAATACTTCGTGTCTAAACAGTGGAGGGTGTTCAGCAAAATTATAAGAGCTGTTATTGTTCGTCGTTGGTTCAAAGACAGGCATCATCTCTTATCGCAAAGATTAGCCTATTCAGGCTAATCGTTGTTATGGTTCGACACGAACCATAACAATGAGCTTAAAATAAAAGATATTCGCAGAATACAGCATGCACAAAAAGAAGACGGTAACGAGAGAAAACATATCGAGAATACTGGCACCCAATAGTTTTCGCTGGATATTTCAATGTAATTGTAGCCATGAGAGGCCCATCAGAACCACCACCGTACAAAGTGGCAATTCAGTGAGGCTAATTTTAAACATCATCACTTTATTTGAATGAAATTCTTCCGGTGAAAATGGGGCCCTGAAGTTTACTTTGCCGCCTGTCGAGTTCTTTCGATTAGCTTCAGCTGTTCTTCAGGCAACGAACAAATTGTGGTTTCAGAACGTAACCACAGAAACTGCTCCGAGAAAGAACTACGGTTCACAATAACACAGCGAGTGACCGCCATAGAGGGGCAGCGCCTGAAGGTACGAGGTTGATCGTCGCGGTAAAATGAAACTGATTCAGAAAGAGAATTATGGTCTGCTACAGAGGGCAAGAGAGCTTCAGAAAGATGATCCAGTGAGAGAAAAGCATGAAGGTTATCCGGAATAGTAGCATTCGGCAGCTTAGCGCTTGGTCTCCTAAAGAATAATCAACACCTGCAAAAAAGAGCATGATGCAAAAGCTATGTCATTTCGTAGCCTATATTCGTCTTGGATTGCCATTTTTTGCGCCCGATCCTGTCTTTGTACGCCTCCAGACATCAAGGTTTCTCCAAGTAGCCTCGTGAACGCATACACAGGATTGCAATACAAAAGCCAGGCACTATCGTTAACACGCTGACTGACCAATGCTTTCGCAATGCTTAGCCAGCAATCAAACTTCGTTAGACATTTGAGCATTCATTGTTTCTTCGCAATCTTTTCCGTCTCTCCTCCATTTTTCTGAAAACTCTGCCTGACCCATGTTAACCCCCTGAAGGCTGCCACACAGTGCGAATAAGCTTTTGTTAGAAGGCGTCGTTACGGAACATTTGAGCTAACGACCGGGGGTGCTATTCTGGGCACTCTCTCACTCCGCGATATTGTCAAATTTTGTTATTGCGGAATTTCAAGCCAATCAGAGAGGTCGTAGCAGCTCACTTTGCCAATTAGCATCGATCAATGGCGGAACGGGACAACGTGGTAGAATTCAACAATTTCCAGATTACCACCTCTGCTTCAATTGAACATCGTTGAGCATGGTTGGCTCAATAAAGTACGGAGCAATTTGCTGTGGCAGTAGAAGTGTCTGTATAGTGCTTGCGTATTTGTTGCACCAGGCTGCTCACATAAACGAGCAAGGTGAAGAAGATATGGGTTAGAGAAAAGGAGTAAGGAGAAAATTCAATCATCAATACTGTTTTGAGAAGCTCGTGGAAAGCATGGCTAAGGAACACGCTACTTAACTATCGCCAGCAAGAAAAAACATGTTTTTAATAAATATAGAGGGACCGGCATGAAGCTCACTACTGACGTAGTGTTCAAGCATCTTATAAAAAGCGATGAGGCGATAGCGCCGAAAAAAGATGCCGCTAAATATACATTTCAAGTACAACAGAATAGAACGTGGTGGGGTTAGATGACGAAGGGAGCACCGCGCAATGGTTCAAGGGCATTATGATGTTGAGCAAAAAGCTATTATTATTTATAGTTTCTATAGGATGGATGTACAGATTTACTTTCTGAATGGTATGACATTTTAGCAGTCTGAAAAAGCTCATTTTAGGACATCAAACACAACCCTGTGTCCCTCATTAAATGGAAGAATACATCCTGAATCGCTCGTTCATTTTCTGCGCAAACGATTCTTGCTACGATACTTTCATACGTTAAGGTTAGTGTGTTTATTTTTTATCGCAAATTGTATGGGGAGCCATTTAAGACAATAAGGTCACAAGAGGCTAAACGCGATTCCTTCCAAATATTGATTTAGGCTGTGTGAGCAAGTGAGATTAGGTGAATGCTCTAACGGATGCTGTCAAAGGCCTGTCTTGCACGCATTTTTCACTTGCTAGCCACAAGGAAAATGTCCCCCAACAGGCAAAACATTAAAACATCGCAAAAACACGCCATGCATGAAGCAAAAATTGAAAACTAAATAGGTGTTAGTAAATACAAGGCCGTTATTGACGTTAGTAATCAGCCGGGTACCATTCTGCGGAAAAGCGAGCTAAAAAATGGCATCGCAGCAGGTTTGACAATGAAGTAGTTTGCACGTTTTTTTTTTCACGTGGCGAGTAGATTAGCGGCAGTGAATTTTATAACGTTGGGCTTGCTGCACAAAAAAATAAAGAAAAAATTTGAGGGAAAAGACAAGGGAGGAAATTAAAAAAAAGAGAACGGCCAGACATCTTTCTCATTTATTGCATTTCGTTTGCGATTGCAATGTTCCGGAAACGGTAGGTGATTGTTAAATCAATATAGAATATGGTTTTGGGAATATCAGTGTGGTCTGTTGGTTAATCGTGGCTGAGTGTGAAACTAAAGCATGATAATGTAAATGCGTAGGCGCCTAGCATATATGTATCTTTACAGTATATATTCGTATAGTAAGTATATACTGCCACTGGCCAGGCTAACATTGTCGCGGTCACGTGCAATAATGAGCAATTAAACATAGCTTCATTAGAAACAAAACGCTCTCATGACGACTGTCCAATCAGGGTGTCGTGCAGTTGATGGACCATATGCAAGCGTTGGTATCACTACAACTTTATAAATGTCCTATAAAGACAGCTTTACAGGCCATCTAATTGCTTCCGAATATTTGATTACAGATCTTCTAGGGCAGGTTTTGTGGTTCTCAAGATTTTTAGCTCAGAGACTCAACAGCGTTTATCGAAGCCACGGTTTTGTTCTCAGTTGCGCGCCGCCAGATATAATGAATCATTCATTCGTCAGCCATATAATTGTTATATGTTTAAAGTCCGGATGCAATGTTTCCGGCCATAAGCATTTATTTCTATACGGTATGCAAAGACATGGCTTTTGTTTATTAAAAAAAGTTCTGTTCCTTTTATTCTCTAACCAGTAATGCTTCGTTGCCTTTTATTATGGGTTATGAAACCACGCTTTCCTTGCATAATATACGTTTGACTACTGTGTATTCTGGTCCTAATAAAATTACCTAAGCTCATTTTTTTCTGAATTATTGCAATCATTTTGTTTACACCTACTTGTCACTGCTATTTTGTAGAAATGTGTCACTTATGTTGTTCATTATACGTATGTCTATACTCGGTAACTTTGTACGTTCTGTACACTAGCTTTATCACCTTTATCACTAAATGACTATTTACTATTATTTTTATTGAACTGATTGACTCTCCATTTTTGTTTACAATACCAATTATATAACTATCTAAAATTTATTAGCGATTGTACATGTGAACATCTTATAAATCTTACAATCTAAAATAACCTAAAGTGGGCACATTGCTGTGGTCGATTGCCCATGGGGAAGAGGTAATCGCTGCCTGCTGCACAGGAGAAACGAGAAAAAAGGAGGGCAGGGAAGTTAACCAGATGCTAGTATCCGGTATGCTACCCTGCACTGGGGTTGGGGAATAGAGGGTTGAAAGAGGAAGACAGTTAAAAAATAAATAAAGAAAAACACCGACACACACGCACACACAAAATCAGTCCACTCAGAGGCGTTTCGACTGGCCAGTAGTTCGCAAGAAGCCCAGTAGCGCTTGCATGGCTTTCCTCTGTGACGATGGGTCATGACGATGGCGCAGTATACATTTTTATGACAGCGGCTGGTCATCTAACCTGTTTAGTGTATTAGAAATGTGTTGTCTTTCCAGGTTGTATTCCGGGCAGTCACCCAGGATATGTCGAATTGTTTCTTCATCTCGGCAGTGTGCACAGTTGGCGGTGTCGGCCATCCCTATGCGGAACGCGTACGCACGGGTAAACGCAACTCCCAACCATAGTCTGCACAGAGCAGTAGCGTCACCTCGTCGAATTTTTGTTGGAAGCTGTAAGCTTAACGTTGGATCAAGGGATCGTAATCTTGCATGCGTAAAGAGAGGCTCATTCCAAAGAGCCATGGAGCGTTGGCGAGCAAGCATGCGGAGCCTCCTAGC